>OX382215.1:1947500-2163809 GCA_947507515.1 Eulithis testata | reverse complement strand
ACGACATTTTTTTTTTGTCGGGATCGTGTCGGTACCGGCGAGTCTGCAAGTTTATTGACAAGCGTTGAAAACTATTCTCATTTAATAAGTATTTAGCTCGGACCTTGGTTTTGTGGTAATTTATGGGGAATAAGTTCTGCTATTCGCGCAACTTTCCTATTTGACATTGTTTGGCGCGAAGGACAATGAGCTTTGGAAACTTCTTGATTGGATAAAAGAATTCAGTTTCATACCGTAGCTGTACCTAAATTCCGTGGGGTAATAAGAGATATACCTAGTTATATTTTTTTCGTAATTTTTTCATACAATAGCGAAAAACTAAGCATTTTTTTTGGCGAGCTCACCTTTTTTTTCTGGGGCTGATGGCCAATTTTTTGGTGTTAAAAAATGTTGCCAGATTCTCCAAAGAACAAAGTACTTTTATACTACACCTGCTTGGAAAGTACCTTGATACTTTATCAAATTTACGGTAGAAAGTACGTCATTGCATATCGAACAAATATGCGGGGAGAAAACGCATCTGAGCGGGAGAGAAAAGTGTATGAAAATCCATTTCTTACGTGGTTTTTCTTTTTTAATTTTGGGTAAGACTATGCGCCGGTAACCTAAATATCATAAGCCAAAAAGTTTTTACAGTGAGTTTTTATCTCCAAGTTCGCAAAATGACACTGGCCACTAGCTGTGTGTTGGATGGTGTCGGGCTGGCAGTGCGACCCTGCGGCGGCAGGATAAACAATTTGAAAAAAGAACATGTGAAAATTGCAGACGCCTTTGGCGCCATTTTCAATTTGTGTGTTGTTTGAGGATTCAGTTTTAGTTTTTTATTTTCCTCGTAGGTGTAGTATAAAGCACTATGTATCACTCGAGAGAAAGTGCGATTCCCGATCTCGGGTGTTTTCTCCTCTCGGTGAACAATGTGCTAATCTATCACCTGTAATCAATATAGGCCTTTTATTACAGATGCCAGATATTGTGTGTGTATAAGAATAAGTAAACCATTTTTTTTTCTTTCTTGCCCATTCTGATCAACACTGTTCAAATCGTAGCAGACATAACGTCAAAGTAGCCAGTTTTGGTGAGCTACCGGTTCACGCATTTCACTTTTCAAAATACCCCATGATTGCATTATAAAAGCGATATAATTAAGCCGCCATACAATACAGGTAAGACCCCATAATTTAATAGGTGAATGCAGCGGTAACTTGTAATTTTGCGAAGTTGGCATCACTGCCTAATGACAGTTGGAAGCGCGCGCAAATTCCAAAATGGCGGACGCAATCAAGGCTGCCAGATTAATAAAATAACAATGAGGTAGACAAACTCAAGTCATCATTATTAGTAGCTTGAAGAAGTTTATTTAAAAAGTAAAATTAATTAAATTTCTAGACATCCTCTTTGTAGGTATATTTTCAGGATTTTAGAAGAAAAAAATTGCCTTCTCCAACCTTCGACTTTTTGGTTGTTAAATACTGTTTCTACACTTCGCCTTCCGGTTTCCGGGTTCATCATCCGCAAACTAGTTTCTACCCCATTGGTTATTAGTAACGAGTACTTTTACATCACTAAGTATTTTTTCTTTTTTATAAAAAGCCAGTGTAGAGTACTGTAGAGCTGGCAACCCTAACGCAATCGAAATGATGATGCGTTACGAATCACACAAATTAACTTCTTTTGTTAACGTGAACTTGTAAAATTATAGGAAAACGTCTTTCGAGTACGGCTTCGACCCCATACGCAAGTATACCTCCGCCTTTTATATCTGTCATATTTTTTAACCGACAACAAAAATATTACTTAATCAATATTCTTTGTTGTCAGTTTTATTTTAAGCCTTTTGATACTGAATTTTTGTTTTAGTTCTCTTATAAAATATCTCTCAGTTCAGTATGCCTTTTGGCCAAGGACTTCTCCAGCATTTTCCACTGTGATCTCTCTTTCCTCCAATTAGAGCCGGCTGTAACTAGCTATAGGTTAAATGTAAATGATAAAAAGACAGAATAACAGTGCAGTGATTTGTAAGATAATACATTTGGCGTTTTCTGTGACATAGAGACAAGATTGATAATAGATACCGCATCATCGCTTAACATCTGGTGAGTGGCTAAACAGTTACATATTATATTGTGTAAAAAATATTATGATAAATTAAGCTTCACTTTTTAACTGTTGTACCTAAGTGGTCTCAGTTATTTTGCAATAATGAAATTTGAATTTGAAATTTAAACATAAAAAAAAATTCAACTTTCAATTTTCGTGTGGGTAATCTGACAGTCGCAAAAGACGTACGCATGCGTTCACATAGGCTCTAGCCCAAATAGCGGAGGTTTTACATTGTGAAGGAAACAATGAGTCGCCTTATAAGCCGTCTAAGCGAATGTTATTGTGATATTACTCTCACGGGCCTCGATACACAATCAAAATTGAAAAGAGTTTATTCAAATTGACATCGTGAGGAAACCCTTGGCTTTGTCAGCTCCGCACGTATTGACTATGTCTTTCCTGTGGATATGGCTGACTAGGCTGAGAGGATGGTATAGGTGCTACAAGCCTACTCCATCTAAACATTGTCCCAGACACTACAGTGTCCTGCACTATAGTAGGTGCCAAATAACACCGCAATACAGGTCATTCACCCACCTTCACCTCGATGTCGCAAAATTCAATTTATGTATGGTAAACAAACAGTACTACGAGATTCGAGCGATTACCGTCTTAGCGACAGGTTTGTATGGAAAGCGACAAAATTAGCCATTCATAAATTGTATTTTGCAACATCGTGGTGAAGGTGGTCGAATGACCTGTATTGCGGTGTTATTTGGCACCTACTATACAGTATAGGTTGCCTCCTGACGCTGTATAAATCATCTTCAGTCAATTCAAATTATGATAGGCTGAAATACGAAGCCTTCCTGGCGTATAGCTTGCTTAGTCAGTCTTCACCGATTTTATTGATCGAGTGAGCGAAGCGAACGAGATCTTAGTGACAACTGGGACAAAAATGCTTTGTATGTTTGTATGTTTGTTCGTCGAGATCTTTTGAACCGCTTATCCGATCTTCACAGAATTTGGTAGGTATACGGATAATACTCTTAAGTTTTACTGGTTTGATCATATAATAGGGCTTTGCGTAGACATTCCAAAACCGTTTTTATTTTGATTCTAAGTCTAATAGTTTTGGAGTTGTTGTAAAAATTATAAAATTGGCAAAACCAGTATAACGTGAGCTACCGTTTCTTGCAGTTTCAATGATTTTGTAGTTCAAGTAAGACTGGTACTTAGCTAGACGGCGATTTCGAAGCGATTTGAAAAGTTTATTACAACTATTGGTCAATAAAAATTGTTTGGGTTTTATTAACCTCCGACCATCACGAGATCTCAGTTCGGGGCGAACTACTAGTCTAAGTTAAGCGACGTTCTGCGCGGTCACTGTTTGGATGGGTGACCGGTGGCATATACATCTGAGCGCTTCCGTGCTTCGTAGGGCACGTTAAGCTGTCCCGGCTCTAGCAGTTGTTAAGAGTCCGCCGTCCGTCTTACGATTACTGCGTTCATTCGTTCATTTCATTCATTCAAACTAATTTTGCCAGGAGCGTTTTTTTGTATGATTCTTACGAAGAAATATAGTTAAGCGCTGAAGTTTCAATGTGCAGGTGCTATAATGTTCACATCCTGTAGAAATCTCAATTACTTACATAACTCATCTCTGAGTAGATATAGCTTCGGTCATAATCATCACCTACCTAATATATATAATGAACAAATAAACACGAGAAAATTGTTAACAATTTAAACATTATCACAGCTTTATGACGGGAACTAGTCAAAGATCAATAGGTCAGAGGGGTCACTGCCACTTTCTACGTAAACGTGAAATTACCTACAAGCTTGATAGGATTATTATATGCTATCGATTTTGAGGTTTTGTGATTTAAAAACTAAATAAAAACTACATGCGCAGCCTTTTTTTTCTTACAAAAAAACTAAAAAACATACGAAGCAATTGCAGAATTTTATTTTAAAACTTGCAAGGGTAACCAATAGGTGCAAATAATGTGGGACAAATAAAATGAGGAAATAAAAAATAAAACGTGCTAAGACGGTTTATTCCATCCAGTCCTACTAGGAATTCTCTGAAAATGCATCAGTTGTTTTTCTCGGCAGCCAATATAACATTTTGTAATAGGTATAAACGGAAAACCCAAGGTGATGTAATAAAAAACATTAGTCTAGTTTGGTAAACACCATATTTTCCGACTTAGCCGCTAGAATAATAGGCACCTGAACATTTAAAATGGTATTTTAATTATTAGTTTCCTACTGGTAATTTTCCGTTATGAACTTAAAATTACGTAAACTGTACAATTACTAGAAACATTTTTTTTTTATTAAAAGTAATTGAAACTCAAAGTGCACTGAAACAAAAATATAGAGAAAAAAAATCTATTTTAATCGTAAAAAAATAAGGAAAAACTACAAAGAGTGATTTTTATTTTTGAGTAAGTTAATTTAAAAGTATTATCTATTCTATGTTAGTTTATTTATCAAAATAAACAAAGACTAAATAAAAATAAGGGTTAGTCACATAATACTATTTGAGTCGCCCCTTTGAGCCGAGTGATTTCGGTTTAAAGAATTTATTATCTCATAAAGAACAAATTACAGTTCCCTTATAATGAGACTTATTACAATAGTTCTTAAGTAGGTTAGAAGCTAGTGGCGAAGCATGCATTAGGTATAACTTATTCTAAGAAATTACTACGTAGATAGATCAAGATTTGAAAGTTTTAACAGTAGGTAGGCTATCTATAAATTCATGAAAAAACTAAGTTCTAACACACACTATATTTTGACTAAAGATAGGTATATAATATTATGTATGGAGCTAGCAATACATATATAAACTAGTAGATAAGAAACAATTTACTGTGTTTAATAATTTAAAGTTAGGCATTGAAATATTTTACAAAAACTTGTGTCAAGATTTGACATAATAACGAAAAAACAAACTAACAGAACCAAACAGCAAAAAAAACCATTTGTAAAAACAATAAACGAACACCTCTCCGATCTGCAGTCGGTAAAACCTGAAGCGTAAAAATTCAGCACACATACAAGACTGCTAACAAGTACTCTACCTACGATGTATATTTGTATGTTGTTTAGTGCTTCGAATTGTGTGTCACGGTCACAATGTATGGTACGAGTATGTATGGATGTGATATGGCACAGCTGAGGCGTCGCCTAGTGAATTTGATGCTGTTTTGAAAAAAAAAACTGGTTTTAGTTTCTAGTTTCACAGGAGTCATGGCTCAGTCGGTAGTAGCTCTGCCTTCCGTGCTGTGGGTCGTGGGTTCGATCCCCACCGAGAACAAACATTTGTGTGTCGCAAACATAGATGTTTGTTCTGCGTCTGGGTGTTACTATATACTATAAGTATGTAATTATGTATTTACAAAAAAAAAAATATAATGTGTTCTATCAGCCATGTAGTTTCCATAGTACAAGCTTTGCTTAGTTTGGGACTAGAGGGAGTTGTGTTAAGTGTCCGTGAATATTTATTTATTGTACTGATCACACATCGCATAGATTACGTTAGAGGATACTTTACGGTGATTTTATTTATATCAATTATTTTTTTATTGAAATCAAACTATTCACTAAAAACTCAGTGGTGTAAAAATAAGCACAGAATTTTACTTCTGTGGAAAAGAAGTTTCTAAAAAGTTTTCTTTATGCCCCAATAGATGTGCCATGATTGCCGTGTATTACGTTTTTCAGTCTAATGACACTTGTAATTTTATTTGTTGCCAGAAAGCATCTTTTCGAAGCTGTCAAACTAGTGTCTGTATCTTTTTGAAAAATAATATCTTGTGAAACATTTTTTATTTAATATCTCTCGGTTATTTTTCATTTTACATTATTTAATTAAATGACTTGAAACTGCAAGAACCAATCCTTGAAATGGCCACAAAATATTTTTTATTTTATTTCTAATTGTCAGTAGGTATTGTGTTTTTTTATTCTACCTAAATCTTACAACCATTCATGTTTGTTTTTTGCTAGCACTGTAATACATGTCTTAGAATAATAATATACATTAAAATAAAATAATCAAGTTCAAAATAAACTTACCAACAAAAAACATTTAAATAAAACAAACCACACGACTAAAATAATAAACTAAATCAATAACTAAAACAAACTTACCGCCATCGCTCCCACTTATCAAGTAACCTTGTTGTTGTAAATATTAGTCTAAGGCCAACCTATCAAATGTTCTAATCCCCTACAACTAATTCTATAAATGTACAAACTACGCCCATTTTATCGTAACCAAAACCGACCAATGCCATGTCAAGTTATTTAGCGCTAATTTGAACTGCCACACAAAATCTAACCTTATTCCAATAGCGCAAAGTTCAATTGTAACGCGTGTCTATCACAGTTCTAACGTAATGTGTGTTGAGTCAACAGACAGTAGTGTGAATTGGCACGCACACAGATGCATAAATGTCACGAAATCCAACCGTTTCTAGGTTAGAGTGTGCGCGGGCGCATGTAGAGACACCATGTTGGAGGCGGGACTTTCTGTTTTTATGGAATGTTCGTGTTTTGAGCTGTGAACATGACATGTTACAAATTGTTTGGTTTTTACAATAATACACTCTTCTTCTCTGCTTTTTAATTTGACTGAAGTAATCCAATTGAATGTTTTTATATTAAAATTAAATTAAAAATAGGCCAAGTACGCTATCGCATTACAATTATTTTATCAACATACACTAAATGGGTAAAGTGAAATTACAAGTTGCTAATTTCGAAGAGCCCATGTCAAGAACAGCTGTTTGTACTAGCTGATGACGTAAATATTGTCCATTCACATTATAGGGCGCCAATATATTATAAAAAAGATGAATTCTAGCAATTAGGCATCTGGTTTCCTATTTTCCATAGAGAAAAATCTGAAAGCAGTTTTAAAAGTCGGAATAGATCTTGATCAGCATATAATAATAGGCCTTTACATCTATTAAAGATGATTTTATACAGCGTCAGGAGGCAACCTATGCCTACACATAACGACACATTATAGTGCCTGGGACAATGTTTAGATGGAGCATCCTCTCAGCCTAGTCAGCCATATCCACAAGAAAGACATCATCAATACGTGCGGAGCTGACTAAGCCAAGGGTTTCCTCACGATGTTTTCCTTCACCGAAAAAAAATAGGTCTTGAAAACTATAGAAAAAGGATAAAGCCTACCTTATAAAGCATTTATACCTCGCAGTGCAGTGGATGTAGAATGATGCAAAAAAATAGACAGGAAAATAATGTCTCAAGATTTTTTATTTAACATAATGTCCTACGTTTTCCGGCATCATGGCGTCAGCAGCGCGACCTTGCAGCGAGTCGCGCTGCACCAGACGATTCACTTTATTTATTTGATACGCGCCGAACCTGTCCTATGCAATGTCGCTTAGAAATGCAACTTGGAAACTGTGCTAAGGTTTTAGATGAAGTTCGAGCGGCTGTTTTGAAGGCCTTGGTTTTAGTTCTAAGATAGATATCGATTGAGGTTGATTTTTTTTCGAAGGTATCGCTCGTGGTCTCCTAATAAACTTTATATTGCTACTGAATAAGGAGGAGGGAATTTTAAAATCAAATTCATATTTTTTATAATTAATTAAACATTATTTATGGAAGATTTTTTCAATTTTGAAGAACTTACGAAAATAAGGCTAGTTGAAGTTACGTCATCGTAAAATCTCTTTTTTGACCAAAAGTCAAAATATCGGATTTTGGGTTTGACAAAAAATGCATTATTTGTTCTAACTATACGTACTAAACTTAACCTTATTATGATTTAGAAGTATAAAACAGTAGCCAAGAGTTAATAAATTATTTTGAAGTAACATGTGACGCTGACTGCATTTTCTCAGCCCAGTTTACCCATTTTCGATTAAAAATCGAGTGCACATCAAATCAGTCGACCCCATTCAGTCAACAAAACGGAAAATAGCTAGTTTTTCACCGACAATTAAACCTCGTTAATCAAAGTGACAGATAAGCTCGTTAGCGCATTCAGGTCACTCCGAATCATACTTCAACGTCAAAGTTAAACGGAATTGAGGATCTCCTCTGTTTATTACTCTTTGGCCTTTATGGATATTTAAAAAAAAGAACCTTGGTCTGACCGCTAAGTGTAGAGTAGTGGAAATCAAAAACATTGTTTTTTAAAAGTCTCTCCTCTTTTGTTTTGAGAAAATAAATGTCTTAATTTATTAGTGAAGTCTTTAGTGTACGTTCTTGTCGCTAATCTATTAGCAATCTAGTTTCCATAACACAAGCTATGCTTAGTTTGGGACTAGATGGCGTTGTGTGAAAATGTCTACGAATATTTATTTTTTTCTTAATAAACTTATTACTATTATTTAAGTTTTAAACGATTTGGGTAACGATATGGGTTAGGTACGACCAAAGATTTTGAAGTTAACCCACTTGGCGGTAAGGTGGATGTTTAATTGAGGCCTATTTGTGGAAACTAAGATGTTTTTAAAAGAAGTCGCGGGTTTATACTAGTAAATGTAAGTAAATAAACTATCATTACGACGCTAGTTAACACGTCGTTAATCTATGTACCTAGTTGTGAATGGGTGTTATGCCGACGCAGTAGAGTTTTAATTGCTTTGATTTGATATGATTTGAGTAGGCCTTCATACGATAGGGTTTCTAGGAATCAAACAAATTGGCCAAGAGAGTGTTGCACCATCTATAGGAAAACATGGTATCTGCAAAAACCTAAAATAAATGTCAGAGGGAATACAAATCCGACATTTTCTTCTTCTTCTTCTATAACTATTTGGCCTCTGTCCATCATTTCGATAGACAATTTTGCGGGTAACTCCCATTTGTTCTATAGGACTGTTTTTAAAACCTTTTTTATCCCTGTAGTTCCATGGTAGGACTATTGAAACTAGCCCATTGGGGCTAGTTTTCGTTTCAATAGTCCTACCCAAATGGAAGTTACCAGATATTAGGGATAAAAAAAGTTTTAACAGTTCTAGACGTAACAGTCTTAAAGAACAAATGAGAGTTACCCAATTTTGCCAGTGTTAAGTGATGAATTTGAAATAATATAAATCAAGTCTTCGTCGAATCGGCTGTCGGTTGTTTTCAAGAGAAAATTGTAGATTTTCTCTTCAAAACCTGAAACGAATTTTCACATTCAGAGGGTAACATTTTGACTCAAGCATACATTTTGATACTTTTGTAATAGAAACTCTACTCAAATGTACGCGTGAGCATTGAGAGAGTTCTTTACTTTAGATACGAATACGAGCTTATATTCTCAAATACCAATTTAGCTAGTAGGGGAGGGCGGGATACATATGACTAATAAAATCCCACAAAACCGCATTCTTTCATTAATTTATCAAATCCTTTGTAGATTTATTAAAAATATTAGTTAACTTAGTACTTACTCTGTTATATGACGACCGTCAAGACGGACACAGTTTTGTAACAAACCTAACAGTTAATCAAAAAGCACTCTACCAATTCATTAACAAATGACATCTTTATAAAAACGTCGACATAATCATGCCAAGGTTATTTTTGCACGCTAAAACATTGTGCTATGATACTATTATCAGCTTCCGCCCACGACTTCACACGTGTAGTAGGTACCTAGTGAAACAGCCTATGCTAATAGATCAGATAGATCGAAAAAAAAAAATAAGTGCTACATAATGTTTTTTATATTAAATTAAAGCTAGATCGTATATTCTTGACTAGATGTTTGTAAATATTTTCAAACATAGACATAGACATATTTATTTCTGCGTTAGCAAACAATACAATACGACACAACATACAGAAAATTAAAAACTAATAACAAAATATACAAGCAGGTAGAGTAAAAAAAAAATATAACACTACAAAACAACACAGAGAAATCGACCCTACCCTAGATATTTATAATTTTTAAAAGAAAACAAAAAAAGAGAGCGATGTACGTATGTGTAATGTGTGCTACTGCAGCAAATTGGCTTCAGGCTCAGCATTATGCTTCACCACCTAATGGTAGCTCAGCGCTGTTATTCTGCCGAAACCGTTCAAACATCTACATTTTGACATTTAAACTATTAGTAAGAACGGAATTATTTCACCTTTTATGCTAAAATGTCACAGATGATTTTACACATAGAGTATATAGTATAGTATATAGATATGAGTAAGAAAGGAGTGAACACCGAGATGACGACTGATAGAGGAGAGTGGAAGACGAAGACATGTTGTACCGACCCCATTTAGCATGGGACAAGGGTAGGAAGATGATGATGATGATAGTCTATAGTCTACCATAGTAGTTATTATAATGGTGTAATAGATTGTTGTCATTGGGGACATAGTTACGCATCACTATATTTATTATGATAACTAACTAGAATTAATTTATTACGTTACTGTAAAAAGAAGGATTAGTTTTACATAATAAAAGCAATTAGGTGGCATTTCTCTAAAATTTTGGAAAAGCATCCGCTTGATAATTGTATAAGTACCTCCCATTATTATTGACATTAATTCAACTTTTACCATGACATTATCACTATTTCAATCTATAATATTAATTTACTACTGCTATCTACTTTAGTACTATTGTTGCGCCCTCACAGGGTACATGACTGTTTTTTTAGCTAAATAAGACTTAAGCTATATATATATAAACCATGTATGCAATCAATAAATAAAATGAAATGAAATGAAAAATATTATTGCAATTGTTAAAATTTTATAAGTAAAAGTGACAATGGTTGTTATTTTGTGATTTTAAAATATCCGATATACGTTTTTTTTTACTAGATTTTATAAGAAATTTAATCGATATTTTAGGATTGTTTCGTATTAATTAGTTACTCGTTAGCGATTCCCAAATTGTCATTAATTAGACGCAAACGTTTTGATATTTTCACAGGACAGGCGTCATGGCTCAGTCGGTAGTACAGCTCGTGTGTGCTGTGGGTCGTGGGTTCGATCCCCACCGAGAACAAACATTTGTGTGTTGTAAACATAGATGTTTGTTCTGTGTCTGGGTGTTTCTATGTATTATAAGTATGTATTTACCAAAAAAAATGTATGTATGTATTCTATCAGCCATCTAGTTTCCATCGTACAAGCTTTGCTTAGTTTGGGACTAGAAGGCGTTGTGTTAAGTGTCCGGGAATATTTATTATTTTATTTCCGGACCTGTTGGTTTGGACCTATTGGTTTAAAATATTTTTTATAACACTATACATAATAATATGGTACCTTTAGATAAATGCAATTTTTGGACGTGCTTCCCGTACCTACCCTTTCGGCCATACTCAGATCTTGGATCAACATTCAAGCTTAGCGTGTCTACTACTCATTCTCTATTTCTTTTCTTTCCTCACAGCATGAAATATTTCCATTACATCTTATTTCCGGGAAAAACAATTACAAAATCTAGGCATTAAATCTAGTATTCTAGTCAAATCAAGGTTGTGAAGAATACGACTCGAATAAATACCTGTTTCCGCATTTTCATAAAAACCCTTTTGATTGAGACTAGGTTCTGCACGCGGATTTAACCGCCTTTAATATGGCCTGCATATTATCTACTATGCTCATACGGGCTTGAGTATTTTAGCTAGAATGTCTAGGTATGGTCTTGGCATAAGTAGTATTAACTATTTGAATTATAAACAGTGGTGAATCTATTGAAAAGATGTTGCATAAAGTTTATTGACTAATAAAATAAAAATAAGATTCTTAATTTGGTTGTATTTTCCATTTCGCTCTTAAACAAACAGACGCTGAGTTTTTTGTATAGAGAATAGATATTTAAGACAATTGCTTGGTCGAAGTTGGCGGTCCAACGCGGAAGGCAGAACGACATGTACAATAAAATCACTTGATCTCACTGCCGTTTAGATAAGAATAAAGTAAATTAGTTAAATTGTAGGAAAACTAATCTTCTTCTATTTTTGTAATTCGACGTTAGAGCAAAAAAATACACACAATAACACAAAAAATAGCTCTTCTTCTTTTATTTATGGCCTATGTCCGTCGTTTCGACAGTCAATTTTGACAGTGTCAAGTGAGATATTTGGAATAATATAAGTCAAGACAAGTCATTTGTAAAGTCGGCTGTCATTTGTTTTGGAGAGAAAATGGTGGATTTTTCCTTCAAAACTTGGAAATAAAATATATCATTTAGGCCCGGGAAACCACTTTACACACATTTATTCCAATGGCCCACACTTTATGATACAACCTCAAGTATTATTGGTTAAAATTCCACCAAAATTAAACAATAATACTCACAATAACACAAGAAAACTAAATAAAATAAAAGTGCTCATGTTTTTCCGAAAAATGACAGAACTCGAATATTCCACTTTTTCATACTTTTGACGTTTTTGACGTGTGCAAATGACGCATCTTGTCATTTTCTAAATTTTCTTAACAAGTTGACGGACAGATGCTATTAATTAAGAGAAGAAGTAATATAGCATGTAGGTAGGTACCTAAATGGTATTATTATTCTGTGTTACCTATTTCAACTCTACAAGTAGAGTATTATATCGCGCGTGATAAAAAGATTAACTAGTTTCTAGAATCTATACGATAACGAGATATTACGTTTTAAGGTACATACTTAATAACATGATAAAAGTATACTATCGGTAATTGGGTTGGTATAATTAAACTAGGTACTTGAAAAATTACTAAAATATATAAAAAGTAAGATATAACAAAAAAAATAAGTTTGATAAAAAAACTTCTTTTTACGATCAGCACCTGCTGGACTAAGTGTCATTTAAAAAAAAACATTATTTTGCTCTATTTCGTAAATAGAACTACATAGTCGTTGATCTCTAGATCCTGTTTAGGTGTAAATAGAGTCTTTTTGAAAATATATTGAATCAAATAATACCTAATGCAAGGATATCGACGCTAAGACTCATGTAGCATTATTCCTATAAACCTTGTGGTTTCCTTAGTGCTATAGTACAAAATAAGTTATTATGTATTTTTAAAACAATAAATGAAAAAAAAAGCCTGGCCTAACATCGTTGGTATTAAAATGGTTTGAATATCTAGATCATTATGCGTCAGATCCTCAATTTTACCTACTGCAAAATTAATGAGAAAAATTGCAATTTTCTCACGTACTGATCATCTACACCGCTTTCGTAACCGCTTTTATTTTATCACTGTCAAATTTTAGCATGGAACTAGCATAAACAGATAATAAGGTTCAGGTGTTCGTTCTACAAATGAATAGAAAAATTACATATCTGAACGAAAAATTATGTAACCTCTTTCATAAAATTATTTCTAACGTTTTTATGTCTCTACTTTTTCTGATGGGTAAAATATATATCACGAAATAACTATTAGGTATGTTTTAGAATGTAATCTGAGGTAGAAAATCTAATAAAATATCACTACAATTATATCGGGATGTACCTAATGATCAAAGTCACAGATTCTCTGGCAATGTATGGATACTGAGCGTTTTCCTTTGACTGAAATTTCGTCACAGCGATCGAACCTGTAAATAAAAAATTGTGACTGACATCCCAAAAAAACTGCGATGATATTTTCAATACATTTAATGAACTGCGTGCAAATGTCCAAGCATCGGAATCAAACAAGTTTTGGCTGGAGTAGCCTAGCTGTTTCTGAAAATACAATTATTAAATAGAGATTGTGATATCTAGCAACTGGTTTTGGCGGAAACAGGTGCTTTCAAACTTAACTACACATTTATGAGTATATTTTACACTCGTGAAACCCCGCGGCTTTTATTGTAGAAAGTATTCTGAAGACGGCCGTGTCTTGTTTTTGACCGAGAAGGTAAATTTTTTAAAATTTTTGATGCATGAACCATGAGCCTAGAGTCAATAGTTTCTGAGAACTAAGAATGCGATTTTCCCGAAATGCTAGATTGAGGGATCCTGTTGTTTGGCTTTACAAATTTTTAGATTAGTGCTATCAATTCTAACAATTTTTTAACATTTTCCTGCCTAGTTTTGATCTTGATCTGAGTATAAGATCTCTCAATCTAGATGGACATGACACGGTCGGTCATCCGTAGCAACGTGTAGTCAAAAGCTTACGTCAAAAGATGAGTATAGCCCAAAAAGAGATGAGATTTCCTCCAGCAAACTAGAGGAATCTTCTTTTGTTAGGTTATTTTTCAGCTGTGTTGTTGCAATGGGCAAAGGATGCCTTAGCTCTTTCCAATTTGAAATAAAAATTTAAATCTATATTAAAATAACGAGGCTTTGTAAATATGACAAACTCACATGCAGTCGCATGTTTCATGTTTTATAAATGAATAGATGATATCTAGTTAGCCGGTTAATTTAAAAAGCCAATTAAAATTCTGTCTTTACAAGCTCATGATAAAGATAATGCTTATATTTTCTAGTATAATATAATAATAAATATTCATGGACATTTTACAGAACTAGTCCCAATTTGTAAATACATACTCATAGAATATAGTAACCACACAAACATAGAACAAACATGTTTGCCACACACAGTTTTTTATTTGTTCTCACTGGGGATCGAACCACGACCCACAAGATGGAAGGCAGAGCTATTTACCAACTGAGCTGTGACACCTGTCAACTCTTTCACATTCACTTGACACTGGCAAAATTTTCTGTCAAAACGACGAACACAGGCTATAAATAAAAGAAGAAGAACTACAAATTCAACACACAAAGTTACACACAAAACATCATAGCCCCGTTTAATTAAGTCCATTCGATCTAACGTGTGTAATTCCATACATTTAGGTAGGTATCTGGGTAGGTATTCAAGTTGCAAGGGCATAGCCTCGACTGACAGATTAGGTGTCATTTTATAAATGTGGACCTATATGTCCAATTGTGGGTGACTGTCGAAAATAACTCGAATTTAACATACTCGTAGATGTTTGTTCTATGTCTGGGTGTTACTGTGTATTAACGCGAAAATTTGTAAAGATGTATACGTATGGATGTATGAATGTATGAATGTATGTTGGTTTCTCTTTAACGCAAAAACTAATGATCCGAATTGGATGAAACTTGGAATATATATTGTCCGTGACCTGAGTTAACACATAGGATACTTTTTATCTCGGAAAATCAATGGGATCCGAACGCGAACGAAGTTGCGGGGGGAAGCTGGTGTGTTATAGTAAATACTGTGTGTGTTATAGATAGGTACGATTTTTTTTTTAAATAAAATTTCTGGGTACTTTAGAGTCATTTTTAATTTAGCATATTGTTAAGTAGTGATTGGATTTGAATTGAATAATACATACTAATTAGTGTTAGTGACGCACAAAATAAAATAAATAGGTAAAATAAGCTTGACCAATGACTATTGTGGTCAATAGCCGACCAATCAGAGCCTAGTGTTTGGCGATAAGTAGGAAGTTCATTAGTACTAGTTCAAAACCAAAATGGCGACTAAGGAAACAATACTGAATTAAATACCTGTTTTAGTTTCTAGTTTCCCGTTGATATTACTTTGTTATAATGAATAATTAACGTTGTTGTATTTATATGTAAGGTAGGTTCTATTTATAGAAGACTAGCTTCCGCCCGCGACTTCGTTCGCGTCCCATTGGATCCCGTTAATTTTCCGGGATAAAAAGTATCCTATGTTACTTCTAATACCTCCAAGAATATGTGTACAAAGTTTCATGATGATCGGTTAAGTAGTTTTCGCGTGAAAGCGTAACAAACAAACTTACATTCACATTTATAATATTAGTATGATCTAAGTATCTAGTAATACTAAAATATCTATTACTAGGTAGATACAGCAGCAAAAAGGTTAAAACTTAAATAAAGAGAGTCCAACCTCTTTTTAGTTTGACTCAAACACTTCAACACAAACTTGACAATTGTTCAGGATTCGAGTTCTGTCGTTTTAAGGGTAAACATCGTCTCTTTTATTGGTATTGAATGGTTTTTCTTGTGTTATTGTGAGTATTGTTGTTTAATTTTGGTGGAATTTTAACCAATAATACTTGAGGTCGTAACATAAAGTGTGAGCCATTGGAATAAATGTGTACAAAGTGGTTTCTCTGAATGTAAAAATTTTTTTTCAGGTTTTGAAGAGAAAAGCCACCATTTTCTCTTGATTTATATTATTTCAAATATTTCACTTGACACTGGAAAAATTGTCGAAATGACGGACAGAGGCCATAATAGAAGAAAAGAAGAAGAAATGGCGGTTTCATTCTGGGTGTTTCTATGTATTATAAGTATGTATTTACAAAAAAAATGTATGTATGTATTTTATCAGCCATCTATAGTTTCCATCGTACAAGCTTTGCTTAGTTTGGGACTAGACGGCGTTGTGTTAAGTGTCCGTGAATATTTATTTATTTATTTATTCAATTTATAGGTTAGTATAGATAAACATTGAGTCGTTGTTACAAACAGTTTTCCAATAGACATGTGCTAGAAATGACACACGGTCGTGCATAATTAAATACAATTACTAGCACCTGTGCTAGCAGCTGATTCGTTAGCATGTTTGCAAAAAATATGTAATACGTAGTTCCTACGTAAGAAGAAGCCGAACTCCCATTCTACCAAAACTGAAAATCTCGTTTTGTATGAAACGTGATTCAAATTTTGACCCCCGTTTCATACATTGTTCGTTTTTCGAAAGCACGAGTCTAGTTCGCGAGTTTCGCCAGTCTGATTTTTGCTTGTAATTAATAAGGGTTTCTTTATATATAACCTATCTCAGTTTTGGAACGAAGTTTCTTATCGCGCGTTGCGAAAGGGGGCTAGACGCAAAAAATTAAGACCAAAAGTTGTTACGACACTTTTTTCAAACTTTGACAACGTCATTCGAATAAATTGGTGCAGGAAGGAAACAAATGAATGTAGGTATTGTTGGAAGTTTTTGTTTTAATTTAGGTGCTTCTGTGTACTTACTGTAAGAAAACAACACCTCAAGGAACTTCGTTCCATCCGGGTGTCCCTTGACACCTCTCAAGTTTTTTTTCTTTATTTAAAACCTATCTCAGTTTTTTTTTACATTTTTCAGAATGTAGGTTATTTTATCAAAATAGACGTCGTTCATAAGGTTTCATAAACAATCATGGCGTACCTTGCTTAGTCAATCTTCCCAGATTATCTAAGTTAAGTGACGTTCTGCGCGGTCACTATTTGAATGGGTGACCGTTAGTGGCATTTACATCTGAGCGCTTCCGTGCTTCGGAGGGCACTTTAAACTGTCCCGGCTCGTTAAGGCGGCCTAAAAACTCCGTCACCAGAGTTTGCCACTAACTCATACGAGCTTGCTTTTATCAACACAATCATCATCTCATCTCCTCCTTGCCCTTTTCCCACTTTATGTGGGGTCGGCACAACATGTGTTTTTCTTCCATGCTCTTCTATCAGCCGTCATCTCAGTTGTCACTCCTTTCTTCCCCATATCATTTTTCACGCAGTCCATCCATCTTTTCGCTTTGGCCTACCTCTACTCTTATATTCATCTACACAATCATAGCGGTAATTTCGATTTCAAAGTTTTCTTTTTTAATTTTGGAATGAGGTTGATGTGCTACGGCTTTAGAGGGGTGATTCTATTTTTAAATCTTGCAGTGTTTGTTTTATCTAAAAGGCGACGTCCATGAAGGTTTCTTATCAACGAAAAGAGTTTACAAACGCAGTTTTGGCCGTTATCTAACCGTGAAAAAACTATGCCCGCCCACCTTACGGTATTTCGAACGTGCGACAGGGAAAGATAGCGGTTATTTCCGCGTGTTAGAAGAAATAAGGTCTATTTTTGCGTGTACGGTCTTTGGCCTAAATGGAGGCTTTTATTAAATTAATTGCTTGTCACGAGTTTTGTTTTGGCTTCGATTCTGTTTGTGGAAAATTGTTTTGATATTGCTGTGTTTTAATGGTATTGAGCTGGTATAATAGAAATGTATAGATTTGCTGTATATACCTACTTACGCAGAAATACCTAAATATGTAGGTACCTACACTGCCTGGGTGTTGAACAATGGTCTTCTTATTTTCTATATGTCGCTTCTCCGTCATTTCGACAGACAAATTTTCCAGTGTTGAGTGAAATATTTGAAATAATATAAGTCAAGAGATAATTTATAAGTTTAAAAAACTGGAAAAACCGGCTTCAATTTGATACACCTTCATCATCAAATGATGATGATGATGGCAGTTCATTAAGACTGTTCTATTGATCGTAAACACCACAGAAAAGCAAAATACGGAATGTATCCGAGATACACTGCGCGGTGACACTACAACGGTTGGCAGTCGAGCTGGCAGTGACGCGCAATGTAACTCGAATACGCTAACGCGGCGACTGTCAGATTTGTTCGTGGGTACTTACGTTCTATTGCTCGTAAACGTCACAGAAAAGTCACAGAAAAGCAAAATATGCAATATCGTGTACGCGTATGACGTGTTTTTTCCATTTATTCTTATTTAACTGCCTAATTACTAAACCAATTTTGATAAAAAAATTATGGGACCAATCTGAAAGCATACTCTTTCAGATAAAAAAATAATTTTTCAAATCGGTTCATAAATGACGGAGTTCTGAGGTTACAAACATAAAAAAAAATACAACCGAATTGAGAACCTCCTCCTTTTTTGAAGTTGGTTAAAAATGGTGGTTTTTCTCTTCAAAACTTGAAAACGAAATCTATCATTTAAAGGAAAAACTTTCATATAGGTACCTAAGTATACATTAATCTATCAGTTATCTAGTTCACATAGTACAAGGTTTGCTTAGTTTGAGACTAGAGGGCGTTGTGAAATGTCCAAGAATATTATTTTTTTATTGAAATCAAGCCTGTAAAAATGTCAAATTATGAAAAAAACAAAACCGTACAAACTTCAAAAGCCTACAGATTAACACATAGTTATTACGAGTATATCTGCAAGGTCGAGGCACTGTAGCGATCTAAACTACCCATGTTTGTAGGTTACAAAGCTAGGTCATTGCTAGCGATAGAGATAGTATCTTTAACGCGTGTGAGAGAGCGAGATGACTGTTTTTAGAAGGCTGCGCGGGAGTTGATGAATGCTTTTGGATTGAAAGTTTATCCAACGGTATAGAAGCTTAGTTATTTGGGGTTATTTCTTTCTAAGTTATAAGTATATGAATTTTTCTTTATAAGTAGAGATTAGTAGCATAGTATTTAAATTAATTCAGAGACTATCAAAAAGTGTAAGGATTTAAGTTTTTTTGTGTTTAGGTAATAAACTAAAGTAACTTCACTATCACTACATAGTATAAAACAAAGTCGCTTCCCGCGTCTGTCTGTATGTATGCTTAGATCTTTAAAACGCAACGGATTTTGAAGCGGTTTTTTTAAATAGATAGAGTGATTCAAGAGGAAGGTTTATATGTATAATACATGCATAATATTGTAGAGAAACACTGATAAATTTACAATAATGTAACCCAAGGTGTAAAAAATTGAAATGGTATAGCAAAACACAACTGACACAACTGACAGCTATAACGTGATGTTTGAAAATTTGACATTTGGAAATTGATAAGAGACAGCCGTCATTTCAACTATTGTAAGAGAATTCCTGTTGGCCAAAGGGACTGACGATTGGACTGCGGTCAGACCGACGCAAGTTCAAATCCAAGGCGATAAGCTTTTTGCAACTTTCTACTTTTTATTTTGAATTTTTACTTTTTATTTAGGGGTTTGTAGGGGTTTGTTAGTGTTTTTAGGGTTTTGTAATTTTTCGTGCGAAGCCGGGGCGGGTCGCTCGTTGTGTATAAAAAAAAACAGGCAACAGCGTTTATTTTATAAGAATTTGGAAGATATCGTTTTCACTACAGATATAAACTATAGAGGTTACTATAAAGTAATGTTCACTGTTTCGTTGTAATGTTTTACAAAATATCAAATATTTAATTTAAAACTAATACAAAATTTAAAATATTTACTAAGTAAACATGAAACAGTTGAGCTATCTACAAACCGTTGCAAACAATTTATAGATAGCTCAACTGGTCCAAATCAGTACCAGTCGGAAGCGTGTACAAGACACTGGCTTCATAAAATCTGTTTTATAAAAGAACATGATTTCACACAATATACGCTTATTTGCGACGACTGGATTTGAGCCCAAGACATTAGGCTCACTCTGTCACTAAGCCAACAGAGCTCAAGCTATATTAAAATAGATAGCAAAAGCTTATCTACCTAATTGCGATTATAATTGTGTTATAGTTACTGATATCAAAGTCATAAAACAGATATTTTGCATCATGCGGAAATCACATATGTATAATAATATTTGAAACTATTGCATGACATTCTGCCTGATTAACACACAAGCTAAAGGTTAATTTTTTTTTTAATTCAGATTTGTTTTCATTTTTTTTTTCAAAATATGGTCTCACTACGTACGCCTGAAATGTTATTTGATATGAAATGGTCACCCTAACAGCATACAAGTTCAGCCTCTCAAGGCAACAAGGACACCCTATTTTCTGAAATGTGCCATAACATGGTCATGCTGATTCTTGAAACATAAAATGGTCTAAATACTTCCTAAAATATATCAAATCATGGTCACTGTAATTCCTAAAATTTGCCATAACATGGTCTTCCAAATTCCTAAAATTTGCCATAGCATGGTCACCCTAGTTCCTGAAATGTGTCAGGATATGGTCACCCTAGTTTCAGAAATGTGTCATAACATGGTCACCCTAACAGCATGCAAGTGAATTCATTTTTGGCTTGTTATGCACTTGGCAGCGATACCGCTTATCACTGCGATAACAGGGTTAGGCTTCAGCCCCATACCTAAGCGTAAGCGTGCTTTCTCTGTTTTCAGTTGTCATGTCACTCAATACGCTTTTTAGTACTTCAACTTCTATCACTAGATGGCGTTGTAAACCTAAAAAGAGATATACCTAGTATTTTTGACTATTGTACGATTAAAGGTAAAAAAAATATATTTTGTTACTTTTTATAAACGAAAAATCGAATGAAGGCATTATAAAAGTTTCAATAGGTTGTATGGATTGTAATTTTGAGTGGCGTGAGTATTTAAAGAAGGGAAGTAAAAGAATTAGGTACTGCCGGGTATTTTTTTTTCTTATCGAGCCTACTGGTGGGCCAGATAGGAATAAACCATAATTAGTGCCATAATAAAAATGCTAGTTTAATGAAATTTTGCAAGGTAATAATGCAATTGAATAATTACTTTTATTTAATTTAGGAGTATTAACCTGTCTATCCAACACAATTTATTTCACTAAACTAGCATTTATGGTTTCCATGATATTCAAGTTTTTATACACGACTCGGAGTTTATTTTTTTGTACTATGCTCATCTTGAAAATAGGCCGTCTGCGTCCACCTGCTGGGGTTTTCGCAAACTTAATTACAAAAGAAGAAGCATAATTTATATAGGGTTGAAGCTTAAACTTTAATTTTGCACTATCGTATGTGTGCGGTAGATATTGTAAAATTTATGTTTATAATACCTACGTAAATAGATATTAGGTAAAGAAGGTCTGACTAGTACATAACTAGCAATTATTAGGAAGGTATGTATGTATAGTCTGCAGCAAAAGATGATTTCTTTTTCAAAATTAAAATTTTTTGGTCATTAATGAATTAAAATAATAATATTTGATTTTATACCCAGTCGGTTAATTAAAATTAAAAAGTAAACTATTTATTACATAATATGATAAATTCGGTAACAAATTTTTCATACAAATTTTTCAACGATAATATTGAATTTTCCGACTTCTCCTTCCGAATTCTAAGCTCCTATAGTAAATAGCAAACGGAAACCTACTAAAAATTTTTTTTACTCCTAACAAACTGGTAACAACAACGCTTCAAACGCTTCCCCTTGTAAAATGAATTAAAAAAACAGTTTCATATTTACTTACGTCTTTCAATCGATAAAATAAACGAAACCATAAAACCACATACCTGAAACAAAAAAAAAATACATTAAAAAAATTTTCAATATAAATCTAAGCACGATGATAAATGCCAAAAAAAAAACATGCGACATAAATGAGCGAGTGAATAATGCATGACACAGATAAAGGACATAAACACAATGTGATGGTTTCCATCAAATGATATGCGATGCTATAATATATTATGCATATTTATATTTATTTTTCTGTTGGCGTTGATTTTAATATAAAATAAGCATTCTCAAAATCATTTTTTGGAAAATAACCGCAGTTTAAATTTTTTTGCAAGTTCGCTACTCGCAAACAAAAATGAAAGCATTTTTTTTCTTTTTATACATATAATATGAAAAAGAGATGGAATGCCCAGCTATGCCTACACTAAACTCTATAACAAAAAAAAGTGACAGGACGATAAAATCTGCATCAAAAATAAAGAATAGTTATTTGTTATACAAGAGTGCCAAGTGGTGAAAAAATGCCGCGTAAAGAACCGCGTACAAAGCAAATGAAAAAAGAACACCAAGAAGGTTCCGAGTCTGAGTTTTTAACAAATTAAAAAAAGTTGTATGATATATTCGGCACCATAGAGGTAGCAGTAAATAGGTTTAATGTTTTTTTTTAATTCACAAACTTAGTGCATACGATGTTCTAAATTCAATTTACTTTATCCTCTAGAGAATAAAAACGGCTTTTGCACTCAGATATTGAAGAGCAAAAATACTCTTTCCGAGATGGTGGGATGAAAAAAATATTAACTTTTAATGTGGTATTATTTAAAAATATATCTCCGCTTTCTTATCAGTGGACTAAACCCTTAACGTCCCTGACTGAACATTTGACCGATTGATTGAAGCCATCTGAATTGGGTCACAAAGAAACAAAGAATGGCAACAGCGTAATACTGACACTACTGACTCATCGGTCAAGGTTACTTTTGTTCGGTCCTTTGTCGAAAATGCGGGTTTTGGGCATTGTGTCTTTTTACGATTGTTTTTGTTCAAAGATGCGATATATTTTGAGAAGTTTTTTTTTTTAATTTACTTATGGTTGTATACTGATTTACTGCTCAAGTCTGTTAGACAGCAATAAGCTGAGTCGGGACCGATTTGACTGCATACAGCGCGGAACGAGACTAGCTAGTACCCACTTGTTACGTTACGTTACCTATAGCTGTTACTTAACTATTATTTTTTTTTGTTTCTTGTAGGTATCTTTACGTTTGCTATATTTTCTACGTCCGTTCTGTATTTTTCTGTGTGTATGTCAAATAAACGATCTATCTATCTATCTATCAAGCCCAGAGGGCCTAGTACCAGTTTTCAGTGTATAGTGTGGGTTTGAAACGTCTGACGCCCAGCACACCAGTGGGCGCTGATTTGTATGGAGACACTGAACGGATTCTTTGAGAAGCTCGAAATGCGAGTACGGGCTTGGTGTAGACCAAGCTTCTCAAAGAATCCGCTCAGTGTCTCCATACAAATAAGCGCCCACTGGTGTGCTGGGCGTCAGACGTTTCACACCAGATTTACACACCAAAACTCGTACTAGGGCCTCAGAGCCCATAGTCTGAGTTTTGTCTGAGCCCGTAGTCTGATAAATGTTCATTTGCGACAAGCGAGAATCGAGTAACTCGCAGTTTTTATATGGAGAAAATCAGTTTGTAATCTCCCGCTAGAGGCGCTTATCGGATTTTCATACAAAATATCTCGCAAGTCGCTTCTCGATAATATGCGTTTCGAACAACAAAACAAAAACTCAGCCTACGGGCTCTGATCCGGACTTAAGCATAGATTTTTGTATGAAAATCTCTACTCAAATCTATGCTTGAGTAACGACTTCTTTATCAGCATACGGGTCTTAGTTTGAGACTAGATGGCGCTGTGTAAATTGTCCATGAATATTTAAGATTTTTTATATAGTGGACTTTTATTTTGCATTTAAAATGGCGGGGATAAAAAAAAAGTTCTAAACGAGTGTCATTTGACAGGAACGATTACTTATTTACGTCTGTCGTAGTCTTGTTGCATGTTACATAATCCTGAGCCCCGAGTCTGTGCATTTGTTTTGACTTTCGACTCGAGTGTAGCACACGCAAACGCATTCGGAAAGCGAGAATTTTTGTTGGGAATTGCACAATTCCCAAATCTCCCGCTAGAGGCGCTTATCCGGTTTTCATACAAAATGTCTCGCTTTGCGTTTGCGTGTGCTATACTCGAGTCGAAAGTCAAAACACATGCACAGACTCGGGGCTCGGGTTTCAGGTTCGAGATCCCGGTAGAGTCAAAACACAACACATTGCCCAAAAGCACCATTGTATTTCAAACTAGCTCCAACTTCACGAAATTGGTTTTAAAAAGTTGAACACTAGTTTTTCTCCTGAAGCAATTTGGGATCTACCTTTACTTTTACAAAGATTAGAATACATTGCCGTTGTAGTTTAGACCTTAACGCCTGGGGATAAGGATGAGGAATCCACAAAATATTGCTGTAAAAATGTCTGCAAAAGAAAATGAACTTTCTTAAAAACTAAAAGTCGGACCTTCGAAATTACTTCCTTTGGACAGTGCAATAAAACTCTTTGGGGAAAAAGTGGGGCTACGAACGCAGCGTTTTATTACGTCTGTTGAATTGTGTAAACCCTTGAGTCCATAAAGTTACGAGCCTAATGGCCCACATCGATGATACAGATTTATTTATTATATGTTTTTATTATAATTAAATAAGGAAAAAAAAACGTGATTGAAACATTTTTCCTACCGATGGATGACTTTGACTTTGCTGCCAACTTTGTAGCAAATTACCCCTAGATTCTAAGTCATTTAATTTTTTTTGAAAACTGTAGGTAGATAAAGTCAGCTGTAATTTATGCCTTCAAGAAAATACAATAGTTTTTTTTTCAACAATAACAATAACAATAACTACAGCGATCAGCCAAAGTTGCTACTGACTTTCACTTTGCTGCTACTTTGCAGCAACTAGCCACCAGGTTAATGGCCACAGCCAGTCCAGATAGGCAGCTTGTTGATGAGGATAGTTGCAAAACGTAATTATAACTTTTTCTTAGGACAATTTATTCATTATGGTAACTTAAATTTTATTCAAAACTGCTTTATTTTAAGTTAAAAAAAAGGTCTCTTCGTCAAAACAATCTTTGAATTTTTTTGTCAATTTTCTCGTGTACTTGACTTTGCAGCAGTGATTCGCCGCCGCGCCGCCGGGTTGATGGGAAATATTTGACTTTGCAGCAATGAATCGCCGGGTTGGTGGCCACACCCGGCCCCGGTGGGCAGTCCGCTGGGAGAGGGTGGCTGCAAAACGTAATTGGGACTTTTTCTTTGGACGATTCTTTTGTTTAGCAAAGCGGGTTTCTTGTCTCGCGCCATCGATCGCGCGCGGGTAATTACATTTTTTTATTACAATTTAATTGATTTCGGATCCTTTTAGCACACTGGTTCTTTTTACGATACCGCTACATTTTAGGTTTTGATTGATTTTGTTAGGGATTAAGTTACAATCTTCGGAGTGGGACTAATTAAATTCTTTTTATTTAAAATATGATTGGATTTTTTCGATACTGTCGCTTGACTTTTCCAGTAAATACAACGGTTAAGGTAGCATCAGCATGAGCGTAAACGGGCCACTGGCACAGCCACTAGTGGCTTGCGCTTTTAATAGCTTCACGCGTTGTGTAGCGAGTGGCCGCCACCGGTAACACGTGTGAAACGAGTCTCTACAAAATGAATGAAAAAGTGAACTGGCTTGTGGCACCGCCACTGGTGGCTGTGGTCGTTGCGGCTCAGCCTTATTGCTTCATCTCAAAGTACATTTTATAACAAGGTTCTAAAAAGATTTTACAAAAAATCCAATCTATTGTTATAGTATTTATTTAGATACCAAACAGTATTGTAATAAGCTGATTTGAATGCAACTTTCGTGCACCAATCTAAAGTTCATTTTAGTCTGAGTACTCTGCTTAAATGTATACGATTTCGTTTTATTGTGAGAATATAAAAGGTAGAAGATGCAGTTTGGTTATTACTGTGAAAATATTAGATTCCAGTTACAAATGTACAAAGGGTTCGATCCCCACTGAGAACAAACAAACCGCAAACATAGATGTTTGTTCTATGTTTGAGTGTTACTATATATTATAAGAATTTATTTACAAACAAAATGTACCTATATAAGTATTCTATCAGCAATCTAGTTCCCATAGTATAAGCATTGCTTAGTTTGGGACTAGAATGCGTTGTGTAAATTGTCCATAAATATTTATTTATTTCTAAATATTTACTGTCTAGCAAGTAACTTTGTTTTGAGATATTACGGTGTAATTTAGCCCAAAGAGGATTTTGGGACTGAGGAGTCTCCAAATCTCCTTAAATTTAGAAATTTCGAAGGAGACCGCTCAAAGGGGATTATAAGACGAACCCAATTTTTTTTTCTTTTTCCAATTATCAAATTATATGTATACTATGCCAAAGAGTTTTTTTTTCATTTTTCATCCTGTACCTAAGTACCTAGTTCATTTTTCAAACCATCTAGGCAGTAGGTAGGTATTTGCATTTGTAGGCATTCAGTTTAATCAATAACCTATTTCAAATGACTAATAACAATAAAATGATTCACATTCAATAAAATCCCCGGCCTTAAAAGTTCCGTAACTAATATTTTTTATATTGCAACATTGAACTAACTTACCTACTATTAATTTGACTTAGTGTACGATTCGGAGAAAAAAATTGAGAGAAATTCTCCCAATCGTCACTTTTGATTTTAATAATTTTTGTTGTGACGATTCGGACAACTTTAAAAATAGCTGCATTGTACAGTCAGGTAAACAATTTTTAAGCAAAATGTGATATAGCTATTAAGGTGGTTCGATTTCCATATTAATTTATTTTACCAATTTGGGGGAAATTATATTATTATACCTAACAAGCAATTTTTATTTATTTCTTGAATCATAGAACTTAAAATCAAGATTTTTCAGAGAATGGACCCGATTGTGTTCGTGCATTTTTCTAAATATTTTTCAATAAATAATCAAAACGGTTTGATATTTAATTTAATCTATCTATACTATTTATAAAACTGTAAAAAAGGCAAAAACTAAATATATGGATAAACAAAATATGCAGATCTACTAAATAAACGATTCTGATTCCGAAAATCGAGTTTGTCTGTTTGTTTGTTCGCGGATCATCCCTTAACTACTGGACCAAATTCAATGAAGCTAATACCATTTGGAAGCCCTTTTTCCGAATTGAAACATAGGATATATTTTATTGAAATCAAAGACGTGGATTCTTAGATACAGCTTGAATCATAAACTCTCTTAATAAAAGCAGCCTTTGGCACGAGGTTCATCGTATGCTTGTTGACATAAATTTGAGATATTCTGGTGAAAGAACTTGCATTTAAGAATTGATTAATCACTTCACACAAAAGTGTTAATCACTTCGTTCACTAGTTTTTGACACATTGTATCCCAATTTTTTTTACGTCACTGTTTTTGTACGAACTGTGATTACATTGTTGTCTGTGCGTGCCGTATCTGTGCATGACTGGATTTAGTGTTCGAATGACAACATTGACATGTCATTGTGCTAAAAGATTTTTGTGTATGCTCTAGTCACTAGGTAAGTAAGGTATGTACCTATATTTAGGGCTGTACGATCAATAGTGGTTTAAACCAAGAAATTGAGTTTAACCTCCCGTGACCGAATCGACCATCGGTAGCTTAAACTAACAGAGATGACAGTAGATTATTCCATCGATCAAAATGTAATCGCAGTTCACGAAACCCATAGTTTAAACTGCTTTTGATCTTATGAAATAATCGGAGACTGGAGGTTAAACTCTATTTCGTGGTTTTTTTTTATGCCATAGCTGGCAGACGAGCAGGCAGGCCACCTGATGGAAAGTAGTCACCGCCGCCCATGGACACCTGCAACACCAGAGGTGAGGCTAGTGCGCTGCCGGCCTTTTAAGAGGAGATAAACCTGCCTTTTGAAGGCACCCATCTCAAAACTCCGAGTGGTATAAACCACTCAATAGGGGTTTAAACCACTATTGATCTTACGGCCCTTAGAAATATAAATTGACGAACGATTAAGACTATTATGCATATGTTGAAGGCAAATTTGACTATTTGTTCTTTGTTTGCAGATTTATCTAAATTCTTGCAAAAATAAGAAATAATATAATTAATTGTTAATAATTATTATTAATATTGTGACTGCATTAACTTTATGTAACTTAGGCACATAGGCAGGCACGGTAGATATCCCCCAGAGCTTTTGTAGAGTAAACCTGCTTAATTAAAAGACTCTTTGAAAATAAATATGGAAGCAAAGATCGGAATTTCAAAAAAACTAGAAAAAGTAGGTACTCTAGATTTTAGTAGATTTAGACTTAATCAACATTTCGAAACCTTACATTAGATTATAAAAACTCGCTATATCATAATAAAAACACACTTAAGGTAAAAAAACAAATCGGTAACCCCAACCATCTCATTACTTAAAATTCTCAACTCGGATAGTAGCATGCCAAAAAACTAAACGCACACAAACAAACTTACGCACACATTATCAACAGTTAATAGTGTGTGTGTGGGTGCACCCTAGTAATTTTTCGCCTAGGTCCCTGTCTAGGTTCGTAACGAGCCTAGGGAGTAGGGTGCGCCTAGATAAACGTACTAACCGCAAAAAAGCTGGAGATAATATTGAAACAAAATTTATTGATAGAAAATAATTATTCAATTTTTTTTATTATATGACGTTGATTTTAATTTTTATTTAAATTTAAAATGTATCTAATATTTGCATACCAATATTTCGTGAAATGTGAGAGACAATGTACCTATTATTAAGATCTGGCTTATACCATGTTTCTAGCAAATAAACAATTTCATTTCATTTCAATGAAAAACATCAAAAGAGTATTAAAAAGTATTCAATCTAGTTCTCAATTCCTAAGGCTTTGCTTAATTTGGGAGTAGAAGGTGTTGTGTAAAATATCCATTAAATTTTATTTTATTTTATAAAATTTATTTTATTTTATCAAATAAAAAATGTTTTTTTTAACGGTGGCTGGTTTTTGATAGGACTTTGTTGCTTATGATTAGGATAATGATTATTTATATTAAAAAAAAATGTGTTGCCTAATCTCTAAAAGATGTAGTCTGGGATTTGGGACAAATACAAAAGACAAATAAGTAAGTAAGTAAATCATATATTATATGATTAACTTACTTACTTATTTACTTTTAAATTCAAGTTTTTTTAAGAAACTGAGAAAAAAATGTGATCAGATCATAGTTTTCATAGTTTTATAAACAAACCTCGATGTATGTATGTACCTTTCCTTTTCTAAACCGATTGTAATACTTTTTACCTTGACACAGAAAAGTATTGGCAAAATGTCAAAAAAGAAAATGATGTAAGCAATATGGAAATCGATATTCAAATATATTCTAGAGGACTTCTAACTCAATCGACTCGGCATTTCATGAATATTTTAAATAAAACTTTATTTTACTTTTATTTAGGTATCATACCTATTAAAAATTTTAATGGAAAATTGTTACAACATGTAGTTTTTTGTTCTTTTTATGAGATTTTACAATTTTATTTTTTAGGAAATGAAATGAATAAGTTCTTACACTTTGGTATTTTTATAAACTTACAGCCATTAGAAATTTATAATTTGTTTCAACTCCAAAATACAAAATGTTGCCAGCTAGCAGACCGAATGGAAAGCGTAATTGATATAAGGTGCCTTCTGGTAAGATCGACGTAGTAGTAAGTCCGGATAAATCACGTAACTAAGCAATTCGGCGATATTTTAAAAGGTTGGTAACATCGTTTTACGCTATACAGGCTTTGCTTTAAAGGAGAATAGCAAAATGGTGCGTGAGGCGATGTTGCCATCATTTAAAAATATCGCCGAATTGCTTAGTTACGTGATTTATCCGGACTTACTACTACGTCGATCTTACCAGAAGGCACTATATTCATCAGTACTGATAAAAAAGTAAAATAATGAATGAGCAATTGAGTTATTCTAGTTTCGGACAATTGTCATCTCGTCCCAGTGGACGAAACAATAACTTCAATTTGTGCGGGTTGGTGCATTCACTGGAAAAATACAGTCCAGTTTTATTATTTTCTTGATTTCTTGAAGCATTTCACTATTGCGCACCAAAGACTTCCGCACCTACGCTATTGCACTTTTACGCACCAATCGATTCACAAAGTTTTTTTTTTGGGACTAACCTAATTACCGTCAATGTATCTGCTATCGGTACTAAAGCCGAACCCTTTCTGCCAACGATTTGTTTAAAGGTCGTCGCCCTCTTGCCCTCCTGCTTCAACACAAAAATACGCACATTTTCCATCTCCCTCGCACAAGGATAGGGAAACACCGCCTACGGAACCTTGTCAAGGAAAAGCTTTTAATTTTCCAACGGAAGTCAAATTTTCGATTTATTTTGCTCTAAAACTAATTTTGTGGAACTTTTTTATTCTGAAAATGTCCTTATACTTTTTGTAAAACACTACCTATACTAATAGGAATTTAATCAATTTTGTAATTTTACAAAAAAAATGGTAAGGAGGTAATTGACACCTGTTTACTTACTTTAGTGTAAATTCATTACGAAATGTAAAATATCCTTAAACACAGACTTGTACTTCCTTCTGCTAAGAAAATTAAAACAGATTGAAACTGGTGACTCTTAATTACGGAAAGTTGCCTTTGTTAAACAATTATTTTATTTTATTTCGTTCTGGCAACTATAAATAAAAAAAGCACGTGACCGAGAGTTGCGTAAAAATTTTGAAATTCAAAATACGAACGAGTGCCATTTGCGTAGGTCAGTAACCTAACCGTCATTCATTCCAATTTCAAACTTGGAATTCCGAGCGAAGAAGCCACGCACACGAGCGCACGCACCCTCACAACGCAAGAATTGGGCGTACGCACACATTTTATTTATGTAGGCCACGCACACTTTCACGCTGTTTATGGGTCGACACACAAATACAAAAGAGTTTTATTTTCTTCTGAACTCGGTTCAACTTATAATGGTCAGAAATCTACTAAAAACTTCAAGTTGTTTATGATTCGATTTTCAATTTTATTTACTGGGATTAGGTCAGTTTTACATTTACGACAGAGGCCATATAGAAGAGAAGAAGAAGAAGACTTTTGAAAAGCACGCCGCAGTACTTTTTTATAATTTCAATAAGATACGTACTTGTGCTACAATTTAAGTTTTATTCGTCTGTCAATTCCACATGCCAAGTAGTTGAATGAGGCAGGAAAATTATTCGGTTTTCCTTAAAATATGAATCCTAGGATTTTGCAATTTGTACCGAGCCTCGTTACCAACCAAATAGAACAAAAACATCAACCAAAAAGTTTGAATTTGGAAACGCCAAACGCCAAGCACGTTTCTTCAAATGTGTTTTCAACTTTCCTTAAAAAGTAAAAACTCAGACTGAAGCCATAAATCATAATGTCTCAATTCTTAAGGCGCACACACACTAGCCCGGTTCTGTGCGTATACGTTTGTCTGTGTGTGCGGTGCGTTTGGGGTAGGTTAGGGCAGGATTGGGGTGGGCCGGGCCCGCCAAATGTTGGGCTAGGTTTTGAATAATATAGTGGGGACGGTGAGAAATGGTCGCTGTTTTATATTTTTCACACTTACGTTATTCTTATGTTGGTAATATAAAGTTCGCAGTGTACTTTAATTTGCAAAAATATACGCGAAATAATATCGGACTCTCATAGGTTTTGCATATAAAAACTACTTAACAGTTAATAATTTCTTGTCATTACTATGCATTTAAATGGCAGTAATTTATTAAGCTAAACTTGACATAAAATAAATTGCATTTATAATTTTATTTCATTCTACAGAGCAGACGTTCAAATACATTATCGCAAACAAAACGAAAAAGTAAACAGATAAAATGGCGCAAACTAAGATGTTATTATCCGATAATGCCATTCGCAAGTTCAGTTACCCGACGATTGCATTCTTATTTCGTATTCAGATGTCGAACGCGTTACATTGATAGAAGTTAACGGCATCGGATAAAAACTCACTATTACCGGTTCTCTCCGGTAAAACCGGAACAAAGCTAGACCATTACTCACTCTTAGGTGTTTACGCACATTTTAAAGTCAAATAACAACAAATTGCATGTCCTGTATCGGTCAATCACTCATCTGATGCATAGTTAAATATAAGTTCTAATCGCTGTTTTTTATGGGCAAATAATCAGCTAGTTTTTATAAAATAATGAACATTAATTAGTAATTTATCAGCATATCAATAGATAAAAATGCCATCAAACTGCAATCGTTTGCAATCGAAACATACGGGATATCAATTCCAACCACAGAGCAAAAAGAGAATCAAGCTCACATCCCTATTCCCACAGCGCAAAAATAGCCACGTATTGAGTATCAACGAGTGAACGATCTTTTGGTGTCGAAAAAAAAGTCATCAACGGCCAATGCTCGCTGTTTGCAGTATACGGTGCGGCTGCGTTCACTCGCAAAAAACCAGGGTCGTCGACCTCGCCGCGTGTCCTTCGAGTGAGCCTGTGTGTGTAAGTGCGTACGTAAATACATTTGCGTTTTTCGTTCGGACAATTTTTCAATGTGTGCTTGGAACACGGATGCTTTTGAGTGCGTGCAAAAAAAATGCGCGTGTGCGTGTGGTAGGTTAATCAGAATTGGCAGAGACATCAACAATGGATAGAGTAGGGAGTGATACCTCTGAACGCTAGTGATGTGCGTTTGGTTAATGTTTGTAAACATAACAGTTGAAATACTTAGAAATTGCTCTGACCCAGAATTAATCAGGTATTGCTGTAGTTAACTCAAGACCGATAACTATTATAATTTTAATATATAATTTTTTTTAATAACTGTTTCATTCTTTCAACGGTCATATCAGATTGCTCTAATCAGAAAAAAATTAAGACTCATCAGTATATGATAAAATAAGACAAAGTATCAAAAATATTTTATGATTAAACCATGAACTTTCCATTTTATTTTTCTGACTATAGAGACTAAGGTAGTTATTTGATAAAATATGATTAGAGTTAAATACACAGTTTTGAAATTCTAATAAAGTGAGCTACTTCTGATGCTGGCTGTACTTAATGAATATAGGAAAAAAGTCATAAAAGACAAGAGTCAAAATTATTTTTAAATCAGCCACAATTTTTATTTTTTTATTTTCCTTTATCTGTTGTCAGTCAGTCCCGAAAACTACACTAAATAAAAATAAAATTGTTTATTTTTTTTTAACTTTTTAAATCAAACTAGTTCTCCGGCTATTTTCCAGCTTTCTTTTATTTCTCTTGAACGTTCCAACACTAGTTGCGTGTACGCACTTCGCTCTTAATTTTGTCATTAGACGCTACAATGCGAGTAAAATTGCCCTCAGAACCTGATTGCTACTTTTTTTAGTTAAAAAAAGACACTATTTTAGAAAATAGTCGGGAACTTGACGCAATGTAGAGCAAGCTATAGAATATTAAAACTTATGAACAGATAAACTTTTTTTGCAAAGAGTTTTAGTTTGAACTAGCTGATACCCGCGACTTCGTACGCGTGCGTAACTTTCCACCAAAAAATATCTGTCAACCAGCATACGATGAACCTAGTGTCAAAGGCTGCTTTTGGTTTAGAGAGGTCAAGCTGTGTCTAAGAATCCACGTCTTTAATTTCAATAAAATATAGCCTATGTTTCAATCCGAAAAAAGAGCTTCTGAATGGTCTAAGTTTCATTGAAATTGGTCCAGTAGTTTAGGCGTGATCCGCGAACAAACAAACAAATAGACAAATTCAATTTTCGGAATCAGAATCGGTTATTTAGTAGATCTGTATATTTAGTTTATCCATATCTTTAGTTTTGGTTTTTGGCTTTTTTACAGTTTTATAATAGTATAGATAAGCCGGTCTTCTTCTTCTTGCGTGTCTGGACAACTTGAGAAGTACTTCATTACTTTTTGGTTTGATCTCCACTGGGAACAAACATTTGTGTGTGGCAAACATAGACGTCTGTTCTATGTATATTATAATGTATTTACATAAAAATATAAGTATTCTATCAGAAACCTATAAATAAATATCCTTGGACATTTCACACAACGCCCTCTAGTCCCAAACTTAGCAAAGCTCATGGGAATTCGATTGAAATAAATTCGAAATACATTTTTATAATACGTCTGTATTGGTGTCCATTCTGTTTCTTCTTCATTTATTTATGGCCTCTGTCTATGTCCTTGCTAGCATATAACGAACATAATTGTGACAACGAGCCACAAAAGTAATAAACCAAGAAGTTGAAGTTAAATAACATTTTACTGTTCATACACGTGTCCAACAAGAAGTTGAAGTTAAATAACATTTTACTCTTCATACACGTGTCTAACAAGAAGTTGAAGTTAAATAACATTTTACTGTTCATACACGTGTCTAACAAGAAGTTGAAGTTAAATTACATTTTACTGCTCATACACGTGTCTAACAAGAAGTTGAAGTTAAGTAACATTTTACTGTTCATACACGTGTCTAACAAGAAGTTGAACATAAATTACATTTTACTGTTCATACACGTGTCTAACAAGAAGTTGAAGTCAAATATGATTTTACTGTTCAAACACGTGTCTAACAAGAAGTTGAAGTTAAATTACATTTTACTGTTCATACACGTGTCTAACAAGAAGTTGAAGTTAAGTAACATTTTACATACACGTGTCTAACAAGAAGTTGAAGTTAAATTACATTTTACTGTTCATACACGTGTCTAACAAGAAGTTGAAGTTAAGTAACATTTTACTGTTCATACACGTGTCTAACAAGAAGTTGAAGTTAAGTAACATTTTACTGTTCATACACGTGTCTAACAAGAAGTTGAAGTTAAATTACATTTTACTGTTCATACACGTGTCTAACAAGAAGTTGAAGTTAAGTAACATTTTACTGTTCATACACGTGTCTAACAAGAAGTTGAAGTTAAATTACATTTTACTGTTCATACACGTGTCTAACAAGAAGTTGAAGTTAAATAACATTTTACTCTTCATACACGTGTCTAAGGCTTGGTCACATAATTCCGCTATAATGTACAAAGTGGAGTACTAGTGTAGCGAGTCTAACTTGTATCTAATGAATCGTAATTTTGTTTCAAGTTTACGGTGTCGCCATTTTTATTTTTGTGTTCAGTTGGTACTTATGTGAAATTATTGTGGTGGATTCTTCCTTCGTTCTGTTTTTAAAGTTCGTTGTCATTTCATATTTTGAATGTATTTTAATGCAATTTAGTGCTTGAGTTTATCAAGAATACGGTTCAACTTAAAATGTGGAATTATGGGAGATATTCAGAAGTTTTATTTTCCTATTGGATAGAACTAAAATAAATTGCAGAAGGCGCAATTTTCTTAGTGAACGAATTCTATGTAATAACAAGTGGCAAAATAATAAGTGTGTGTAAGTGTGACAAAATAATAATAAGTGACATAAAGCCTTATTAAAATTATAAAAAAAAACCTGTGCGTGCAGTCCCTACGCGCGGGAGAAGTTATACTTTGAGTGGCACGCATTCACTCTCACTCTCAAAATAAAAAGTAAAAAGTTGCATGAACACTGCCATCTATTATATTTTGACTGTAGCGTATTATAGTCTCTTTCTTTTCCCCCCGCTGTCAGTTGGAAGTCGTTAAATCTTCAAAAACACGGGTGCTCAAATGCTGAATTGCTGAACACTGCCATCTATTTTGATTGTAGCATTTGTAGCGTATTAGCCTCTGTCTCTTTCTATTCGGGGGAAAAGAAAGAGACAGAGACTATGTCATCCCGTAACGCAACGTTGTTGGAAGTCGCATTAGAAGTATAACTTCAAAAACTGGTGTATAAATGGCTTGTACGAATCTATAATGCTACGCCGTAGCGCTACGGCGTAGCCACTTTATTTCTAGGAACTGATTTATTGCGAATTTTTTTAAGAAGTAAGTTGTATGGGTCACATGGGGGTCTGTGGAATAACAAGAAGTTGTAGCAGTCAAGTTAAGCTGAATACTCAAACGCCACTTAAATTAAGTTCACGCTTAAATTATTGCCACCACTTACAAATGAGTAATGTCAAACAGAGGCAGAGCAATTTTAAGTGGTGCTTCAATTTGAGTGACGTCTCAGTATTCCGGCCTATGTGATTTAAAAAATATCTATGCTCGAATCTCGAATTACTTGAGTAATTGAGTATGGTTATAGCATAAGAACTTATTTCTTAAAAATAAAATAAAATTTAATAAATCGTTTGCAACGGTTTGTAGATGGTGCAACTGTTTCATGTGTATTTTGTAAATATTGTGAATATTGTAAATACTGTATTAGTTGTAATTTTTTTTGTGAATAAATCTGGTTTTTTTTTAGTTTATTTTAAAACTTGAAAATATCACTAGTGTAAATAAGCTGAATATTTGTAATAAGCTGAACCTTCATTGTTGTTTCAAATCATAAAATATAGTGTCTGTATTATAAGTTATTCAAGTTCAAAGCTAAATAAACTGACAAAAACTAAAATTATGAACTTCCGGAACAGCAGAAATGTTCCAATTTAGCTGAGCGCGTCAATTACGGTAAGGGCGGGGATACACCTCGCGCAAACATTGCCAGCAAATAAAGGTGTGGGTACACGTGTGTAGTCAGGACACTTTCAGCGGGCCTAAGATGCGCACCGCGAGATATTTGTCATGTCGTTCTGTCAAAATGTAAGCATTTTGTACCAGTTTAGGAACTATTGCATTATCTGCGGTAATGTTGTCGAGAAACCGCGCCTTTGAATTTTCAACTTTTGACATTTCTGCATGACTATTATCTCGTCCTCAGAGAGGTACGACGACTAACAAGTGTCAAAAGTGTACATTATGGCGCGTTTTGTCGACACCATTAGGTACCACAGATAATGCAATAGTTCCTAAACTGGTAAATTTTGACAGAACGACATGACAAATATCTCGCGGTGCGTATCTTAGGCCCGCTGGGGTATGTAATAAAAAAAAACCAGTGCGTGGAGTCTCTACGTGCGGAAGAAGTGAAACTTCGAGTGTTTGCATTCACTCTCGCTCTGCCCTCTTTCTATTCCCCCTCCCCAGGAGCGTTAAACGTTTAACGCAACCATGTTGGAAGTCGCATTAGAAGTTTCACTTCAAAAACCTATACTCCCTTCATCTTAATAGTAGACTGCATCTCTGGATGAAGTCATTCGACTTCATCCAGAGATATATGCAGTCTACTGGATGCAGTCCTGGATTGAGTCACAGAATACTGTCATATGTAACGATGGAGTAATGTGGGCGCGTCCGTGTGACGATACGTAGTTGTTAAATAATGCATTTTATAGGTCAGACGAACACGATTCAATCACGGACAAATCCATTTAGCGTTCTAATTTTGAAATAAAAATTTAAAACTAGTTGTGAGGTACGATATGTATAGTAGGTGCCAAATAACACCGCAATACAGGTCATTCACCCACCTTCACCACGATGTCGCAAAATTCAATTTATGTATGGTAAACAAACAGTACTACGAGATTCGAGCGATTACCGTCTTAGCGACAGGTTTGTATGGAAAGCGACAGAATTAGCCATTCATAAATTGAATTTTGACCTGTATTGCGGTGTTATTTGGCACCTACTATAGGTATATATATTCTATGATTAGTATATATATTTTAACATAGTTCAGTTAGTATTTTAGTCGATTATAACTCTATGAACGAGTATGTACACGGACCTACCTCTGTAGTCACCTCTCTCTAGCCTCAAAGGTTTGCTGTAAGAAAACTCTTTTTAGGGTTAAGCTCGCCTTTGTACATGTTATTTATTTCTGTCTTTTATGTGTTATTTTAGTACAATAAAGAATTAGAAAAATGGTAGCTTGAACTTCGCAGACATAGACAAGTATTTGACGATTGTCCTTAACAAGTCATAAGCCTAATTTTATCAAACTAGAGACTGATCCAAACTTAAAGTCTAGAAATATTATGATTCGTCAAGTTCGGTATGCATGAGTTGGAAAAAATTGGTAAGTAGTTTTCATCATTGTTTTGTTAATGACAGGAGTCACAGTTCAGACGGTATTATCTCTGCTTTCTGTGCTGTGGATCGTGGGTTCAATCCCCACTAAGAATAAACATTTTTGTGTTGCAATCAAGTTAGGTTATATGTTTTGTGTCTGGGTGTTACTATGTATTACAAACTAGAGGCCGCCCGCGACTTCGTTCGCGTCCCGTTGGATCCCGTTGATTTTTAGGGATAAAAAGTAGCCTATGTGTTAATCCAGGTCACGGACAATATATATTCCAAGTTTCATCCAAATCGGATCAGTAGTTTTTGCGTGAAAGAGTAACAAACATACATACATACATACATCGTTAGAACTTTCGCGTTTATAATATTAGTAGGATAAAAGTACAAAAGTATTCTATCAGCATTCTAGTCTTCAAAGACTTTGCTTAGATTGAGATATTGATAATATCTAAAAAGAAATAACAGAAAATAATAGTTAAAAATGCATAATTATGCACAATTGCACAAACGTTATCGAAATAGGTCAATTTTAAATTATAATTAGAAGAATAAAATTAAAACTAAACGCATTAAGTTGAAAACAGGAAAACCTTGTGCATTAAAAGTACTTAATCAAGTCCATTATAATACATTGACTTTATTATTTGTAACTAACTGAAATAATTTCTTCTTCTTCTTCTAACTTAAGAGCTCAGCTCTTGTCGGTGTAATTATGCAGTTCTCGCATCGAGTTAGAATAGGATTCTAACTCGATGAGTTCTCGCCATTTGTTCCTTTCCAGTGCAGCTTCCTTGACGTCCTTATACGACATGACAGCGATCTTTTCCTTCAGCTGGCTCGTATAGCTTTTACGCGGTCTTCCCCTTCCTCTCTTTCCTTCTACCTTTCCTTCAATGATATTTTTAATAATGAAATAATTTAACTAACAAAATTACAAATTAATTAATAGATACAAATTAATATAACAAGAACAAAGCTAGAAGCTAGCTAGCTAGCTCTGTGCTAGGCGAAGCACAGAGGTTCATCTGTTGTTCACCATCTACCTATGTGTTATAACCTGTGTTTACAAATGAATAAAGGAATTTGAATTAGAATCGATACATCAATACATAACCGTTTTTTATACTATATGACTTTGATAAATAAATATTTACGGACACTTAACACAACGCCTTGTAGTCCCAAACTAAGCAAAGCTTGTACGATGGGAACTAGATGGCTGATAGAATACATACATACATTTTTTTTTGTAAATACATACTTATAGTGCATAATAAGTATACTTATACACACCTTATACTTTTTACATAATTATAGTGATAAGTTGTAAAACACTTATATTACACAAATCACAATGTGCATGTTCGGTTGGAATCAAACCCACACCTAGCGCAAAAATATTTAAATCAAAAGTGTCAACTGGGACATTGTGTCCCAAAATATTTTGTCCGAATCGTCAGCAAAAGGCAGAGCAAACTGAACTCAATCACAATTAAAAAGTATAGTACAAATAACCTTTATTTTCATGAAAATTACTTGCCTACAAGAGTATCCAGTGTAGCCCCACCTTAAACTCCCAATCTAATTTAAGTAAAAGCACGTGTCGACTGCGACAGTGTGGCGCGGGCTTTATGTTATTGTGGTAGCTTTTGGTTTTAAGCGCCGCGTTCAGTGGGTGTGTGGCTTTTGTAATAATTATATCATACTGGGGCATTATTCTGTATGACTTGGGAGATTCCTTGCCGTAACCGTATGACGTCACCGTAAGGAATGACATTTACATATATATTTTTTTTTTAATTTAATTTTTTTTTTTTTTTTTGGTATAGGAAATACGGCATAGGCATGGGGCGATTTCACGCCGCTGTCTTGTCGTGCTGCGTAACGCGCTTGTATTGGTCATAGTGAATAAGGCCCCTGATTGAGTTGGGAAAGGAAGTAACGTCCACTCGCTTGTTAAGGGTGCGTATACTGTGAACATTACAACGACTTATTTCATTAATTGGCCTTAAAAAAAACTGGAGGAGGCCTATACTCGAAGAGGGGTTCCTAACCAAAAGTAGATAATTAAGTAAATATAAACAAATATAATTAAGAAGTTTAGTAAACAATTAAGAAAAAAAAATGTAATAACTAGTTGGGTAAGGAAACAAAAAGGCTTTATTATTATTATTATTATTTCATTAATAGCTCTTTAATTTTAAATACAAAGTACCTATAGGTAATAAAAGATCGTTCCATTTTTAAATAACACGGCAGTAACGAGTTTTGTATGTAATTTATCTGACCGCTAAACACGACAGTAATGGATTTTCATACATTTTTATCTGGCCGCTGCTCGCATGTGTGTGGCCAGTACTGCGTCTTCGATTTATCTCGAAGAAGGTTGTCAAAATAATGCTTTAATTTCCAAGCGTGTTTGAGAAAATTTATTTAAGTCCCTAGATTAGTTTTAATTAAATTTAGAAATAGTTTTCTTGATAAAAAAAACCCAAAGTTACCTCTAGCTAGCGTACTTAGGTTCGTAACCAAAAGTAACTTCAGCAAGTTTGATTATAAGTTCCACAGAAACTTTATTGCTCTTTTATTATTTATTAAACAAAAAAAACCTAGTAAAAAAAATCTGTGCGTGCAGTCCCTTCGCGCGGAAGAAGTTATACTTCGAGTGCACGTATTCACTCTCGCTCTGTGTTAAATGTGAAATTAATTTAGTATTTATTTTTACTTAATCAATATGCAGTAGGTACCTATTTTGTTAGAAAAGGTTCTATGCTCATGTTGCCTAAAATCAGAACTAGATGGCGCTGCTAAGTTTGGTCGGATTCTAGAACGCGCTATCGAAGCGTTTTGGGTTTTGTGTGGGTCTCCGTATGGGGTAGCGTTAAACGCGTAACGCGACCTAGTTGGAAGTCGCATTAGAAGTATAACTTCAAAAAAGTAGTAAAAAAATAAGTTACATTATTTTTATATGACCGCACCCTAAACTCTTTCAATCTAATTAAAGTTAAGGCACGTGTCTCCCGGTGTGCCGCAAACTTTGCTATTGTTTAGCGACAACGTTATATTTAGAGCTTTTTAGATTCAGTTGGTGTGTAGCTTTTTGTGTTGGACCAAAATAGTTTTTTTTTTTTTCACTGAGGCTATTTATTAGGTTGCTTAGGTTCGGATATGGATCTGTTTAGTAGGTGCCAAATAACACCGCAATAGAGGTAATTCACCCACCTTCAAAACGATGTCGCAAAATTCAATTTATGAATGGCTATAATTCTGTCGCTTTCCATACAAACCTGTCGCTAAGACGGTAATCGCTCGAATCTCATAGTACTGTTTGTTTACCATTCATAAATTGAATTTTGCGACATTGTTTAGAAGGTGGGTATTGCGGTGTTATTTGGCACCTTCTATAGTACTTTACGAAGACAACTAACGAATAAGTAACTAATACTTAACAAATTTAAAAGTTCTTATAAGTTTTGTAGAGATTATCCTACTAATATTATAAACAAAAAATATAGTATTTTTGTTATCTGAAGTATTTTTAAAATTCCTAGTTTATGAATGTTTTGAAAGTTAGAAAGACCATAGTAACCTTTAACACGCTAAAAAGAAAAATAAGTTACATAAAACAAAAAAACCCTAACATTTTACTAAAATAAATAGGTAAAGCAGCAGCTACAATGCTTTGCCAACGAATAAAAGCTCAACTTTTTAAACATTTTCACGTTTGAACTGAAACCATGCAACCAGCCACAAACTTTTTAAAACATTTCGTCATATAAAATACGTCCACGCGAATGAAAACCCATTGTCAAAATAACCTAAAAAAGTTTGCACGTTCCGAATCATCAGACAGGCAACATTGAAAAAAAAACAAAAGGTCATTGTCCACGTCAAGTCAGTGGAATTGACAGGCCCCGCCCGCGCTCCCTATTGGAGGGCCAGAGTTCGAAATTCAACAAAAACGGCAACCTAGTTCCGCCTTCTAATTTTTTTTAAACGCCAAAATGGCGGGCCTTCTATTTGTTTATAGAACGTTAGTTTGTATTGAATGATTACTGGACTGATTTGAAATTGGAATCACTCTATTGTTTTTATTGATACATTTTTAGGTTATTTGGAACTTAGCAATGAGTTGCCTTTTAGATCTAACTCTGATTTTTTTACAGGGCCTTCGATATGAAAAAATAACTGTAGTTGAAGAATGTTTTTTTTTTTTAAAGTACAGTTTAAATGCAAATGCATGATGTGACAAAATACATTTGAAAAAAAAAAACAATTTCACCTACCAACAATACAATCAGCATCCAACCAATAAGACAAAAAATCCACTGTTTTATTGTCCCAGTAATTTCAACTCATAAATAACACTTGTACTAGAGTCAAGGTTCCCCTACCACGTCTATCTGCCCACATCCATTTATCTAATAGATAAGTGTGGCTGATAACGAGGATTCCGGGTGTGACCAATCATAGACGCACAACTGATAAATATGTAGTTTGACAAATAAATAGTTTTTTGGTCTCTCTATATTTTATACCATTATTGCTAGAGCGGATATTGATACCACTACCATACGTAGATACTTAAAATCCCTCGTTGGCTATCTGCTTTAGAATTAATATTCACCATTCTTGTTAAGAAATTTGTTACTTAATAAAATAAAAGAAAAAAGCAAGAATAATCAAGCGAACTTTTTTTTCTACCAACTATAGTGTTGGGAAATAATTATTTTATCAACGACTAACCGAAATCGCCATTTTGATCCACGCATCTGGAATAATTTTGCAATTTAGATCCAAGAATAAAACAAGAGTTTTTTTCTATTTTTTTTTAATCTGTTTAAAGCGGTCTGTTAATGCAATCTGTTTTGTTTTATTTCATTAAAATATGTTTCAGTGTTTCCATTGTAGAATAAAGCGTTTTCATTCATTAATTCATTAATTCATTCTTTTTTTTAATTACTTGAAATATCGATCTAAATGTACCTAGTAGTAAAGTAATAAAGTAGTGGTTAAATAAGAGGTAAAAAAACAGCATTGGACAAAGCGTAAACTCAGTTCATCTGTACCGAGAAAACCATCTACATAAGTTGTAGAATAAGCCTACAGCTGTGCCTAGACACGCTAAACACAGTGCCTTGGTAACCAGACGTTGATAAGAATAGTTAGGTTAGTACTCAGTACTTGTACCTAGACTCCTAGCTCTGTGGACATGCTTTTGTCTTGAGAACAGCTGACGCAAAAATAAATAGTTATGTTGTTTCTCTTGTTAGGTTAGGAGTACTGAGTAGGGAAGTTACAGTAACTTGAAAGTACTCCTGACTTATGTGTGTATTTTGGGTAAGTACTTTTTTTTGGTAAGGAATTAGATTTTTTCGAAATTCAGTATTTTAAATATTCCACAGGGACCACTATTTTTTTTTTTGAGACTGTAGTATAGCACAATAATACATTTATTTACTATATATAAATTGTATTTTTTTTTTTAATATATAAATAGCTCAGCTGTTTCATGTATATTTTATAAATATTGTGAATATTCTAAATACTGTATTAGTCGTAAATTTTCTTTAAATATATTTTTTTTAATATGGATATTTTTTAATTTTTTTAATATATTTTTTTTAATTTTTAATAGTGCTTACGTATAAAATAATAAATGTAATAGTAATTGTAAGTAATAGTTGTAATGGGACATGACAGGAGTCATGGCTCAGTCGGTAGTAGCTCTGCCTTCCGTGCTGTGGGTTGTGGGTTCGATTCCTACCGAGAACAAACATTTGTGTGAGGCAAACATGGATGTTTGTTCTATGCCTGGGTGTTACTATGTATTATAAGTATGTATTTACAAAAAAATATGTATTCTATCAGCCATCTAGTTCCCATAGTACAAGCTTTGCTTAGTTTGGGACTAGAAGGCGTTGTGTTAATTGTCCGTGAATATTTATTATTATTTATTACTAGGTGTGCCCGCGACTTCGTCCGCGTGGAATAGTGTCTTTGGGTAGCATAGCTTTTACAAACCTTGATTTTATATCGAATCAACAGCTTAAAAATAAGTTTCAAGCTTCTAGTTCTAAAAATGATGATACTTACATACAACTTTCATCCCCCCCTTTCAACCCCTTCCAACCCCTTACAACCCTTTTTTCGCATTAAAAAGTAGCCTATGTCCTTTCTCAGGCTCTAGACTATCTGTGTACCAAATTTCATTCAAATCGGTTCAGTAGTTTTGGCGTGAAAGCGAAACAGACAGACAGAGTTACTTTCGCATTTGTATTATTAGTAAGAATTTAATGAAGTATTAGTAGTTTGGTTTTGAGTTACTAGTTCTTGCTATACTACCAAAACACGCCCAAAACAAACGAGGGCCTTATTCACTATGACCAATACAAGCGCGTTACGCAGCACGACAAGACAGCGGCGTGAAATCGCCCTATGACTATGCCGTATTTCCTATGCCATAAATGTCATTCCTTACGGTGACGTCATACGGTTACGGCAAGGAATCTCCCAAGTCATACAGAATAATGCCCCTGCAAGATGTCAAACATTTGACTCCATTCACCTCCGCTCGACAAACATAAGACAACAAATAGACACAAATTACTGTTGGAGCCTGGCCAAGCTCTGCTCTGAAAGTGAAAATGTGGATCATTCTGTACACAATACTTCTTGCGTAGAGCCTTGAGATAAGAATCGAAGGTACGAACGAACTGAGATTGTCTCATTCGAGAAGGGAACGCATTGTTTCAAAAAATGAATAAAAAGAATACCATACAGTAAAAGAAATCATGTTGTGAACAATTTCTTTTACGTAGAGTCTTGAATCTAGAGTCTTGTCAAGAAGCTGAAAACTCTATGTTCTTGAGTTTAGAAACTTCAGAGTATTGAACTTTGAAACCAATGATCTACGATCCTTACAGCGTCTGGAATAAAATAGCAAGATTTCAAAAATAGAACTTGAAAAAAAAATCTAATCGAAAGTAAAAAAAAAAGTAATACAAAGGAACATGACAAGATTACATTAAATAAAGTGTCCCATTTTTCCAAAACACAAAAACATATTCAAAAGGTGATAAATTTTAGAGCCAGCTTTAGATAAAAACTTCAAAGAGAAGCAAGAAGGCTGAATTTAAATTTACCTATATGAGACAAAAAAAAAATTTACCATATTTTTTTCTGAGCAAAACCACAGGTTAAATATACTTAAGAAGGATATATTCCAGAAATCTTCACCAGTAGAGATAGAAGATACATTTACATATCTATAAGCACACGTAGTTCCTCACTTTACTTGAATAAATAAAAAAAAAAAAGTAAGTATTTTCTTGGATGTAGGTAAGGTAGTCTGGACGCGCTATCCTAAAAACAGTAAAACACATTTCCCCTAGGGATCTTTGACCGTCTACATAAACCTGCATCTTGTTGTCCTTGGGATTATGGACATGGCATTATTTACACAAAGATAAGTGTATATAAGAGCAATGCCTCATAACTCAATATTTCTTTTTACAAAACAAAAAATTATGTCTCGAAAAAGTATTTAATTCGGATGATAATGTTACTAACACAATTGATCTGGCAAATGTAAACAAAAACTACTATTTGTAAGTACACTGAAGGAGAAAAAAACAAACTGCATTCTTAAAATTTTTAGTAAATTTAACCAGATACAAGAATTTGTAATTGGTGGTCTCTGGCTTAACATAGGTGATAATGTACTAAAAAGTGTAGTAAAATCAAAAAGATGCGCTGAATTTAAATATTTCTTACGCCAAGAAACTATGTTTAAAATGGCTCTTGTCAACTCAGCGGAAAATCTACTTGACCCCCAACTTGTAAAGTGCCATATCCAAAAGATTCATTAAAAATGATCTTACTATTTAAATTGAAAAACGTAACGAAGTGAATCAAAATAAGCAACAAAATGCTAGATAGAGGAAATACCTATACGAACTATACTCAAAAGAACACGAATAATGATTTAAATCTCTGTATCTTTTTAATCTACTTGAATAAGATTATTATTTGTTTACTGATATTTTTTTTATTAAAGAGGCTCTACTATTTTTATCACTAAAATTTTGTATAAAACTTGTAAAATAATATCTGAATCGCAAGAACCGTGAACGAAACTTCAAGAAACTCAACAAAACCGGCTTTTGTCGATTCAGCGGATAAACGACTTGACCCATTTATGCCGCATCCAAATGTTAGTAGCTTCTGGACGGTTCTTAGCAGTTTTATAGGTCGGACGTCGAAACCCGTCTGAAGTGTATCGATCGGTCTTTGTTATATCTTGTTTCAGCTTGTTATTAGGGTTTCATCTGAACTTGGTGTATGGACTTTTAGACAATGCAAAAGTGTTGAGTTTTAACCAAGGAGTTCATACTAGTTACTGTTCTTAGAGACATGTAATACGTAGTTCCTACGTAAGAAGAAGCGGGTCTCCCACTCCACCAAAATTACACACTGATTATCTCGTTTTGTATGAAACGTGTATCAAATTTTGATCTCCGTTTCATACATTGTTCGTTTTTTGAAAACACGAGTTTAGTTTGAGAGTTTCGCCAGTCTGATAGACAAGAAGGTATTAGTAGTATCTGCAGGTATTTGTGATAAAAGACAATGCCCAATTTACTAGGGAAAAGTGGCGATTTTCTTTTTTCCCGTAGGCCACTGATGGCCACTGGCAGTGGTCAAGCACCAAAATGATATTAGGTACCTACTCCTTTCAAAGGTAAAATCCAGTACATTGTAGCGATGGGGATTTCTGGAAAAAAAACAAATCCCTACTGGTAGGGATTTGTTGGTGGGGATGTCTGGAATATATCATAAAATCAAAAGGATCATTTAGAATCTATATTTTTTCAACTCAATCATTAAATATGTGTCACAGTGTTTGAACTAAAAAAAAAGAATTAAATGTTCATCATCATTTACAAAAAAATAAGTGAGATTTTGGCCAAAGGACATTCCATCTTGTATTCGAAAAAAAAATCATATTCAACTGTCATTTTTGCGCGGCTTTAAAAAATGCTCTATCATTGTCACTTGCATGACAACGAAAAGAGATGACAACAGAATTAGCAATCATTATATTTAGCTTTAGAAGACTTATATGAATATATTCCCTACATTTTTCAAACCTAATGAATCAAATCAAGATCATAAATATAAAAAAATATAGCATATGCTGTTTTCATTATAAGCTAAATTCCTCATACTGGAGATTGAGATTTTCAAACCTGAAATAACTCGAGCAAAATCAACAATTTCGAATCAATGATGCTGCATACATTTCCCCGAAATTCCAGCCAAGACAGATGTAAGATCCAGAGTTCATTGAACTGTATTTGGAAACGTCAATGCCCAGACACTACCTACTAACATACATATAGGTAGGAACATAGATACAGTTCATATCAGCGATTGATTCGGGCATTAGATTCCGAATTTCGGACAGAGATGAGTATTATTGAGTATTATATATGTGTGCGTTTTATATAAACACGCGTTGTTGTGTCAGTTGTTACTACACAAGCAAAATAATCTAGATAACTTTAAGGCAAATTTATAAATAAAAATATCTATAGCCACCTCTCTCTAGCCTAGGTTTCTTGTGAGAAAACTGTTTTTAGGGTTAAGTCCGCTATTGTAGGTACATGTTATCTATTTCTGTCTTCTGTTTATGTGTTATTTTTGTGTTTAATAAAGAATACAGATAATCTGTTAGAATTTTATGAAATTTAAGGTTTTAGTAATAAATTCTGGTATTCAATTCCTATTTATGATTTTAATACATACCTTTTTTTAATAATCATAATTAATATTTTCAATCAGTTTGAGTACTTACCTATCAAAAAATTATAAGGAACCGGAAGAACAGTACTTTATTTGACTCATGTACAAACTATAAAGTGAGTCAAAATTACAAAACAAAAATATTATTTAAAAGTTAAAAACAAACATCTGAGAATCACCACCGGAATTCCGTACTCATCGAAATGACTAACATTAATATAAGTATTTTATTATTCAATTGCTTCATAACAAACAATGATTATTAAATTATACACATGTAATTTTGAAACTATTCCCATTTCAAACAATGTTAAACACAATGCAATTTCAATTTCTTATTTTAAATTAAATTTAAGTCTACCCTCCGGTACCGGAAGTCGGTGATACTATCTTGGCAAGTTGTGGTGAATGAGAATAATGTCAAAACGCTTATTAATAAGTCCGGTCAAGTGGGAATGGACTCGCCCACCGAGGCTTCCGAACCAAACCTGTTTATCTGTTTTTATTACTTTGATAGTTATTTCTTACGTTCTATACATGCTGACAAATATGATCTATAACTATCCCAAATTTCAAGTCAATATCTCTAATAGTTTCAGAGACAATACGGTTTGTGACAGACGGCCGGACGGACAAAGTCGCACCATAAGGGTTTCCAAACCCTACGGGATCGTAACCCTAAAGTGGTTTATCAGTCAACAACACACCTTTATTTTAAATACAAACCAATGGCCTCAAGGATATCGCAAAGAGCAATACCCGTTATACTTATAACTAAGTACAATCACACGAGTACATTATTTATAATATGCCCTATTCATGACTCATAAAAAGTTTATTGACCTGATAAAGGCCCTAACTGTGACCTTAAATCGATATCGCAAACAAAAACATGTCATTTTAAATAATAATTTATAGTTATTTCAGATGGCAAATAAATAATTGGCTATTGTATCGAGCGAATGACGCAGGACTCTGCAGTTTATGGAAACTAAAATGGCAACATGTCTTTCTAAAATTAAGAAAAAACATTGATATATTCAAGACTGTTATAATCTGCACCTTCTTAAGAATATTACAGATTTCTCTTTCGTATCTTGGCATCTCCATCTATAGAAGAAAATGATGATATCACTGTACAAAAATACTTATAGATATTACTTTCCATTATCCCAACAGAAATGACTGCGGACTCTATACTGCGCCAACGCTGATTTCAAATCGGATAGTGTTTAAAAATGGAAGACGTCAAACGAAGCGAAGATGACTGGCAACCTAAGCCAATCGATTCCGTCCGAAAAAAAGGAAAAAGCTCTACGCCCACAATTCAAAAAGCGAACGCACCTCAAAAGCTGTCAAACTGCCCGCGCTGACAGCGCTCAAACCTGCCCTGCCTCAACCGCGAACAGTGTGCGGTCATTCACCCACGATTTATTTAGTTTTTTACCCGCATACAAACTAAATGCACACGTATATACACGTAATAAGTGCGTTGTAGATATAAATATAAAGCATAACTTCACTATCTGACGTTTCAAACTGGTCCGCAACTGGATTCTTGTACGCTGATGCGCGCAGAGTTTAGTAGCTTTGGGCTAGTATCAGCGCCGATTAAATTTAATGTTTAGAATAATTTTAATTATAAATAACAATTTAATCCTGCATGTTCAAAGTTTTTTAGTGTCTATACGAACCATGAATGCCAGAGCTATAAATAGTTATATTCCCAGTTATTTGAACTTGCAAGGTAGCTTTAAAGGCAGGTGTGAAAGTAAGACTATAATTTTCGCAGAAAACTAGTTGAACCAAGTTATTACCCTTATTTAGCTGTTCAAGACAGAGTGCCTGTCAAGTTTGGTATTAACAAGTGATTTATTGTAATCAAATTAATTTAAATATACCTAGATCTTGATCTCTTTTACCAAATCTTACCAACTGGCGATCTCGTGGGATTACAAACACGAACATATTCCAAGGACAAAAAAAAAGTTTACTTTTTATCCTGAGCGCAAGCACTGGCCGCTTGACCGCCGCGAAATTAAGAAAAAGTTAAACCATAGACAAAATAAAAATGGCGGTAACAAATTAAAGGCGCACCTTAGAACCGGCGGGAGCGCGAGGGTTTTTGTCAAGACTTGTTCCTCGTGTTTTAAAGCAGACGGATGAGGACCATCACTTTTTACTTGGAGGAATTTATTTTGCTCCGGACCGAGGCATAGATAACCTGATCTACGCCCGCGGCCGCCATTTTAGTTTTCTGCTACTAGAAATTATTGCTGGGTTGCTGATCGTCAAAGTTTTGTTTTCTTGTTTGAGGCTGAGCGGTGTATTTGAATATTACAATTTGTTGAGGATCTCGCTGTTATAACTCTTTACTATCCATATTTATCTGAGAACAATTTAGTTTTAAGAGAACAAAGACTTGGCTTGCCAGATAAGTACCTAGTCTGGTAACCTAAAGACTACCTACCTTGGTGGAGTAGGAACTTCCTACTGGTTCGCCCAATTAACTTTTCTTGTAAATGAAATCAATTCTTACTAACCATCAAGGTTTTTTTTGAATTTTCTTAAGTTAGTAGGTTCTTATAAAATCAAAAATTTTTGCTTTTTATGTTCTTACAAACCAGTAGCCGATAAATTAGTGGGTAGAGGTACTTTAGATCTTATATCTAAAGAGGTTGTACTAGACAAGTTTAGTGGACCGTGGACCTAATACCTGTATACAACTATTGATAATCCGGTACCTGCTATCGCATACCACTGTGCCAGCAGAGCTAGTTTACGACCTAGGCCCTAACCAGGACTTAGTAAAATGGAAAGTGTGACTTGTGACCGTTTTGACAATACTCGCAAAAGTTATTAGTATTTTAGAGTATTTGACGTTTTAAAGACCAACATAAATAGTATTTTGAATTTAGTTTTAAAAAGTATTTTTGTAGACTGAAGTATTTTTAATCTTTTTGAATTTCAATTTGATTTCAAATAATAATATTTAATGTCACTGTTTACCAGAGCTTAGAATGCCTTAAAAAGGTGGAAAAGCATGAACGAATTAATTTTCATTGTAATTTGTAACAGACAAAAAACAAAACCGTCAACTATAATCCCAGAACATAATTAACTCGACGCCATTTTGTTTTTATTTTGACATTACACTCACATGTTCGGATCGTTTAAAAAAAGAAGCTGTCATACGCGACATCCCGCCGAAAATGAGGTCACTCAATTTCGACGGCAGACAGCGAAAACGGACGATGCTTTTTTTGTTTATTTTTTTTTCGTTCATTTCATTACTTTTGTCTGGAGGCCGCAGTCATTGTGCACTTTTTGGTCTTCTTCTGCAGATGTTTGGTTTTTGAGTATTTGTGCCTCGCCAGTTTTGTGATTCTGAATTTTTTTACCTAAAACTCAAGCAATAATAAGCCCATCGTATTTACTTAAGAATTAAGTATGAACCTTGTGTTTAATCTACCTAAACTTAATTGTCTTATGTGGTGTAGAACAAAGAGTTTTCTATCTATCTCAAGCCTGAAAATACTATGATATAGGTGATATAGCATCTTTTTGTAAAGGATCCGAAAATGTGGGTATAATGTTAAAATAAAAACAAAATGGAGTCGAAATAATTATGTTTTGGGATTCCATAGTTGACGTTTTCGTTTTTTGTCTGTTACAAAACGTACAAATTACAATGAAAATAATTAAGTAGGTATCTAGGTATCTACCATGTCACAAAGTCGAAAATTTAAATTATAATTCATTTATCCTGTTTCAGAATTTTAAAAATACTTCAGATAACAAAAATACTATATTTTTTGTCATGTTGGTGACCAATAAAATAAATAATACTAGGTGTTGCCCGCGACTTCGTTCGTGTCCCGTTGGATCCCGTAAATTTTTCGCGATAAAAAGTAGCCTGGTGTTAAACCAGGGTCACGGACAATATATATTCCAAGTTTCATCTAAATCGGATCAGTAGTTTTTACGTGAAAGAGTAACAAACACCCATCCATCCATCCATCCATACAAACTTTCGCGTTTATAATATTAGTAAGATAACCAAATTCAAATACTTTCTTATGTTTACACTCAGTTTTAAATATATCCTAAAATATATTTTATTACAATTAATAATTACAATCCAGTTGATCAATTCTAACATTGTCATAGGTTTTTTTCATGTCTTATTTTAGCTTGTTTCCATTTTCAATCCGATTTAATTTAAAATTATTTATATTCCATAGACTAAGAGACCAATCAGATTACGTTTATGGTTACATCTAGTAGTAGGTTATGTAGTAACATTGACAGTCGGTTGCGCGTGCGCTTGCCTTGGCCGAGCGCACGCGCGCGCCATTGGTGAATGTAATGAAGGGCGCGAACTTGAGTCATGAACCTTTTTGCTTAGAATGACAGCTGTCATAATTGAAACATTTTTTTTAACAAATCTACATTTTTTTTTTACAATTCTTCCTCTCCTCCAAGAGAAAGAAATTATAAAAACAAAAGAGTTTTTTGCAATTAATACACAAGAGTAGTCTTATGTTGTAAATGGTATTGAATTTATAACTTTGATACTTTAGAGGTACACTACGATTTTTTTTTAACCAAAGCAGTTTTTCTTAAATTGGCAAAGACACAGGCTGGTTTTAAACATAAAAGACAAAAAGGTAGTTAAATAAAAAAAAAACCTTTAAAAAGTCATAAACCTTTCCACTTTTGTAAATTGTTTAAATATTTTTTCGTTTTATAGGTCAGAAGTTGTAAAAGTTATTTTTAGGCTGTTATATCTCATTTCCTAACAGATGACCTTTTTAATTTTATTTAAATAATCGACTATAGCATTGTTTATTGTTTTTGTAACTTCCACGCCGTGTTACAATGTTGCACCGCCATTCATAACTTGCTAGGTTCATAGTAGTATTTCTAGTAAGACATAGTGTAGGTAGTATTATTATATAAGCTGGTACTGTATGGAAAACCTTTCAAACTTGTTGATTGGTATTGTATTTCTAAATGAATTATGTAAAAAAAAAACTTGACTTGCTTCTTTATAAATAAAAAAAACACCTTGGCAATCATCTTAACTTGTAAAACCAATTCGTAAATAAAATTGACCAAAAAATTTGAATGAATTGGTTAAATTCAGAGTTGTATTACCAAAAGCGCGCGTGAAATTTTTCCGTCGGCAAATTTTAGCCTACGAATGGCGCCATGGCGCGATAGATTGGCGCAGCATCACTAAGAAGCTAATTTACATACTATTTACTTATATTTTTGGTATAAAATACGAAAATTTACTAAATAATGATCCTTTGCAGTTATATTAAAAGCTTTCAAATGCTTTTTTAAATTTTTTAGGCAAACAAAGTTTTTTTTTTGGTTAATTTGGAAATCGAATAATCTCAATGTCATTTGGCTTAGTATTTTTATGATGATAGTTGATACAGAGCTTAGAAACCACATTTGTTTATTCAACGTCGTCATTGGCCTTCGATCAAAATATAGGTTGCAATTTATTAACGCGCAAATGTGTATACACGCACACTAATTCATGGTAGTTCATAGAAAAGAGTGGGACAAACGTATAGGAGGGGCAAGATGGAGGGGAGATTTATAACAAAACTCAAAAAAATGTGCGTGACCCCTACGCACACCGTCAAGGACTGCACTTCGCGGTACGCACACTTCTGCAACCATGTCAAGATTAAGGGAGAACTTTAGGCCAATTCACTGTCGAATTTACTTCTAAAACACCGGTACTTACATGCGTCAGAGGTAGCCGCGTCTCCTTCGGTCCAGTTTGACACTTCGGTAGTAATTTTGTAAAAATAAAAAAAAAGTTCTAAATTCAAACGTCACCTCATCAACACTCACGAATCCATTAAGCCGTGAAGTACGGCTATAACACTGTCACAGCAAAATATATCGCAACACATCACATCTGTCACTATACACAAAAATATTTTTTTTCATCTAATTTTAATAAAAATAGTTCGGGTCCTAAGTTTCCAAGTGATATGTACGCATCGCACTAGCAAAAAACACTAAATCCCAAAATATGTTTTTGATATTAGATTCGCGCGAATGATATGAATATTTTTTGTAAAAATAGTCTGGTCAAATTTGTGTTCCTGTTTTTTAATTTCGGAGGTTTTTAGCGGTTACGCGTGTTGTGGTCCTGTGTGTTGGAAACGGAAATGCGACTCTCTGCCGATTGTGCATAGCCGGGACTGCACGCCGAGCGCACACCGTACTAGACCGCGTGCGTACTTAGCCATTACCTTGTATTTACTGCGACCGAGAACAAGAGACATAGCACTCTTGATACTTGCACGCTACTAAATTGTGTGAAAAAAAATTTTCAAGCAATATTTTGCGAGAAAATGTACTAAATAAACAAGAGAACGTGATGGAAAAGAATTCCATATAGAATATCATCAATTTTGAAGTATGTTTTATGTGTGATGTTTTCAAAATGTTCACATAAAACTACGAGTCAAATAAATTAATGAATTCAGAACCTATATACAAACAAAAAATTATAATTTTTTTTAATCACGCTTCGTATTTCCTTTTCTAACACGTTCATGTAACTTATGTAAAATAATTCTAATAGGATTCTTGTTATTATCAAAAGTGCACTTTCCTAAATTGGAAAAACTTCAGCTGCGCCTTGTAATAAGTTCTAAATGCATCGGAATCAATATTTATAAACGATTCCTAAAGCAATAACTCACAAAAATGAAACTGAACTCTTAATCGAAAGTACTTTACAAGTATCAATTCTTGCATGTCGCGCTATGCACCACCACAAACACAAAGTGCAGTGTCGTTTACGAAAAGATTGTATGTGTGAGTGCCTTCGCTTGTATGAACCTTGTACATTTTAGTTCTACTTACTTATCTTAGCCCTTGGATTAATCCAAATGACATCTCATTTTAGTCATATTGCGTAAGATAACGCAAAATTTTGAATTGTGAACGCTGAGAACATAATTTTAAAATTTTCGAAAATGGAGCGTTTCTATCTCTGTCTAGCGTGTGCATAGGAAAAGTTGAGTTTGTGTGCACTTTTTTATCGTTTTTTTCTCGGCGTGTGGGTGCGTTCGATTGTGTAGTCTTTGTTGAGGTTGTGTGCGTCATAACTGCACAGGGCGAGGGTGGTGTGTGTAAGTTCTTATAAGAAAATGGTTCGGTGAAAAATTTTGTAGGATTCCAGAGAGATGGCGTTGTGTTACTGTGATGAAGTTGCAGCTACCATCAAAAATTAGTTCTGGCGCATTCTAGCTGCTTTCATCACTATATCTTTATGTATAAGACTTAAATTGCATTGTAGAGTCGAACGCTCGAACTTTTCTCTGTTTTCCTAATTGCCCTGTAATTTTTAACGGTCACGGAGATGAAAATTAGTTTCGACTCTAACTTTCAGTAATACTCAGTCTCAAATTAGCAAATAAGCAAAACAGACTGATTTTACTAAAAACTTCGTCTGAATAAAATTCGAGTGCTGTTTTTTCAGGAAAATATAAATTATATTTTGTTCTAGAAGAGTGATTTGTAAAAACAAAACCTTGTGTACCTAGAGTAGAGTCTTTGCCATAACATGAAACAATAAAAAATAATTACATACCTACTTTAATTTCTACTAATATTTTATTACAGCAATTTTTTAAATAAATTAAAAATAAAATCTTCTTTTTAGTTTAGTTATAAAATCAATGCAGTCTTATCGTTAGGTGCATGTGTTTTTGAATAGTTTCCAAAATAATTCTTTCTACATGGTTAGGTAATACATATTATTATAACTATATAGAAAAGTAAGTATTCTGATTTAAATATAAATGTTACGGTACTATCAAAAACTTTCATTATTTTATCATTTTGACATTTAGTAAGCTCTATGTTTTCAACTTGAAAGTTAGAAAGTAACCACTAATAACTATCAGTATCTTAGCTTTAAAATATTTGAGTAATATGCTAATAATTTCACTCGGCATTAAGGCGGATACTCTTGTCTCTTCTGGATAAATCAAAAACAGTGTACCTTACCTACCATAATTTCAAACATTTTGTTCATTATTAATTATAAATCTGTTCTAGGACTTGGGTGTTATCAAAGTCCTCAGGTAGCTATCGAAGTTTTAGCTAAGACACTCGTAGTTCGGAAAATGTGACGTCACGGAGGTTATGCGCGCCACCGCTAGATGGCGGTGTAGAGTTTAGTGATAAGATTAGATATTTCAGAATTTCAGTGGTTTAAGGAAAATTGCAACTTTTACACACGAATTTTGGGACTTACAGAAACTTTTTGGGTGTCAACCACTGGTCAGTGGTTTTGCTCGCTTGGAGAACGCAAATGAAGCTTTTTGTTTCAGGAAAAAAATATACTAAAAGTAGATTTTTTTTATGAAAATGTCTACTGATAATGCTTCAGTATCGATTTTTGTATCGGCATATAGACCTAAGTTTAGAATAGGGTGTGACTTTTAATTTTAATATGCTACGTAGCCGAAACGTAAACGTTAAGAATACTGTAATTGATGACGAGAATAGTAAGTTAATGAAACAACTTTATTTATGGAAATTGCATTTTTTTTTTGTGGTAACTTTTTTTTCTGATTTCTTAAATTATTCATGCTAAATATCAGGCAGGCATCATGGCTCAGTCGGTAGTAGCTCTGCCTTCCGTGCTGTGGGTCGTGGGTTCGATCCCCACCGAGAACAAACATTTGTGTGGCAAACATAGATGTTTGTTCTGCGTCTGGGTGTTTCTATGTATTATAAGTATGTATTTACAAAAAAAAATGTATGTATGTATTCTATCAGCCATCTAGTTCCCATCGTACAAGCTTTGCTTAGTTTGGGACTAGAAGGCGTTGTGTTAAGTGTCCGTGAATATTTATTTATTTATATCATTTCAATAACTGTGTAGGAGGTTCAATGGATAAAGCAAGTAGGTAAGTAATTAGGAACCTAATTAGGATAAACTTAAAGATCATTTTTGTGTTTTCAGAAAGCTTATTTAGTTTGAAAGAGGTTTTCTTTTAATTTCTTTCTCTATGATTAAAAAATATAAATAAAAATAATAATAATATATTTATGGACCTTTCACACAACGCCTTCTAGTCTCAAACTAAACAAACCTTGTACTATGGGAACTAGATTGCTAATGATATACTTATATTTTTTTTTTGTAATACTCATTGTTCTCAGTCGGAATCGAACCCACGAACACCGACTGAGCTGTGCTGTGTGTGGCGCTTGTCAATAATTCCTTTTTCCACAAATATAGGGGCTTGTAATAAAGTTTAGTAAAATAAAAACCTGTGCGTGCAGTCCCTACGCGCGAAAGAAGTTATACTTCGAGTGGCACGCATTCACTCTCGCTCTGTGTTTAATGTGAAATTAATTTAGTATTTATTTTTATGTACATAACCAATATGCAGTACTAAATGTTCACTTCAAAATAAAAAGTAAAAAATTTCAACAAATTTATAATGTCGATTTAGATTTGAACTTGCTTCTGTTGTCGGTCTGACTGCATTCCAACGGTATCACTGTTCGGCCAACAGTAGCTCTGCTGTTGATGCTGCTTAAAATTATGCCTATGTCTCTTTTTCTTTTGTTTAACGCTGTCAGTTGGAAGTCGTATAACTTCAAAAATGCTGAACACTGCCATCTATAAGTTAGGGGTAGAGACATGTATAACGCATTTCAGTTAGAAGTTGCATTAGAAGTATAACTTCAAAAAGAAGTAATCCAGGCATTGTCTTGCTTAATAATAATCTTTTTTTTATCTCTAACTTGTCACTGTCAAATACGAATGTCAGAGGAAAATTAAAACGCCTTGTCCCAGATGGACGTCACCCACAGGCTTGGCCCACGTATTTTGGCTATCGAGTCGGAAAACTGTCAGTTACACGGTTACCAACATTTTCCGTGTAAAATCACGGTGAAATAATTCGAAATGAGGTTTAATAATTTTGTTATTTTTTTTAATACCTAAGTAATATTTTGCTTGACATACATTATGTAGATACTTAATTGGGATGTTAATGATAAACTCAATATAATAATATTATATGAAAACAGTTTTTGTACTAAATTGAATGACTCGGCTGACACAGTCTCCATTTTTAGAATAAAATCAATATTTCTCGCACGTCTATATCACCATCTATTCTTTTTTTTTGGAAACAAAATATATTGTTTATACAATATAGATTCCTATATGGTTTATTTAACTTTTTGTTCCACTGTCTGAAATTTTCACAAAAACTTAAAATTACATAATTGGTTTCCGTCTTCGAAACTAGAACAAAAACCTTCTTAAGGGCGCCATGACACTTTTTTTGTCGCCTATCTAAGATGGCGCATGAAGAAGCCGTCTAAAACAAAAGACGCCACACCCAAAAAACGCCAAAATCTAGAATTTAAAAAAGGAACAAGTATAGCTCAGTGTTGAATAAACAAGCAGGATTGCAAATCAACAAACGAAACAAGCAAATCCCGAATTTGCCGTTGGCACCGGCACGTACGAAACGCTACATAATCCCAGGATAGGGCATGCAAAGTGTGGCACGTTTACCCGGGAAGGCATCTGGCGAACACTTGTTGAACCCGATTCCCAACTTTGAATCCACGACGAAACTTCAACACCCAAAAATTTCAGCGTCAATCAAACTTCCAAAAGTCAACTAAACTTTTTCTATCACTCACTAAAACACAACTATACAACAGGAACTTTTTTATGGCAATACTTTTACAAAAATACTTTACAATTACAAGCACCTTTATCAATTCGCACTGCACTTCACTATTACGTCTTGGGAGTTCAAGACACGAGCAAGAAAGTCAAATTCCGAATTTGAAATTCGTGCGTTCTGTTTTCGACGTTTTCTACTATTTTTTATTTTTTTAATCTTAATTTGTTTTGTTTTTCCGGCTAGTGTTGGGATACGCGGAAACCGTAAGAGAATATTTTATAAGATAATAACGGGAGAGAAGTTGCATTAGTGCACGCCGTCCCAATTGCAACAGGTTTTGTTTGGCAGAGTAGATGGTCCGACGCATGCGCGGAGCTGGCGACCGATGCACCTCGCCACAGTGGCCTCACCCATTATCAGGAAAACAAACCGTTATCAATTTTCCTAACATTCAGCTAAAAACCAAGCTAATTGTCGTTCTAGCGAGAAAAATTTGTTTGACTAAAAATTTATGGACCAGGAAGCAATGTTTAAAAAACTTACTACTTACTTACTTATCGATTCTGAATAATACTTTTAACTATTTTGAGTTACTAACAGAATTTTCTAAAATAATAAAACTCAGTTACTAAGAACCAGCATAATAAAAATTCATTGCCACGCACTATTTATAAAAAAACCATTAAAAAAAATATTTATTTGTTTAAAGCTTAGTGACATCTATAGACAAATGACCAGCTCTACACAAAAAAAAACACCGATGCTTTTTTTTTTTAACTTATGGATTTCCATTTTTTCCTGAAATTCCTCCAGCCGTCTATCCCCACTGTAGAACAGATTGCAACGCGCTATATCCGTATAGTACCTACCGCCTTATCTCTCCCGAATTGCTATCAGTTGGGACGAAGTGGGACGAAGAGGGACGAAGTTGGCGGCTTCGTGGTGTAAATTGCAAGGATTTTAACATAATTTCTGATGAGATTGCACTGTGACATTCAAATTGTCAAAGGAGTTACAAAGTTTTTGATTATAATTATTCATATTATTTAGATTACATTTTTCCCTAATCTCTAAATATATATAACTCTTTTGAAGCTGACTGACAATCAACGCACAGCCTAAACCATAAGTCTTAGAGGTATGAAATTTGGAGGGTAGTATCCTTATACAGTATAGGGGTACACTAAGAAAGGAATTTGGAAAAGTCACACTCTAAAGGGTCTAGAACGCGAGCAACGCCGCAGACGACGGCTAGTGATTAAATAAAAATAGCTGTACGGCTGCGACTTCATTTGTGTGGGATTTGGTTTTGAAAATTATTTTGTGAGAGATAATTTATTTGATATATAAATAAATGCACGAATCTAGGACTTAAGTTAGCAGATGATCATACATGCATACCGGTCAAAATCATATGTACCCTCCTTTATGCTTTGCCGCAGTCGGGTAAATAATAAAGCTTTCATTACAAAATAAGGTCGAATGCGTCTTAGAGTTATTTATTTATTCTAGTAGCGATTTCAAGTGGAATTTGAACTTGCTGAAGCACTCGAAGCAGAAGAAGCAAAAATGAGTTTTTGTACATAATTTATTTTTATTTTTTCTATGCAGGAGTTTTTAATTATTAGTGTAAAATAGTTTTTTGCTATTTTTTTCTAGAAAAAAAGTTGTTTTATGACTTTGTACTTAAAAAATCTTTAAAAACGATTACGTAGCAAATTTACTGCTTATACTAAACCTAATATCTTTCTTAATTAATATCTTTTTCAAATCTTAGGGTACATGGATACATCATTTTTCTTAAAGATCAAAATTGGATAGCAATGAATAACAATAAAATTGATCAAGTAACCTTGAGCCATTATAAATAGCTCAAAGCTGACGTAACATAGAACAATGCAAAGGTTACTGCGTCGGAATGGATCTTGCAGGACAGTTCTTTTGTGTATTTAGACTTCTTGTTGCATTGTGACGTCACATCTCACGAATAAAACTGCAATAGGTATATTTCGACTGTACTTAACGTATTTTTTTCAAATTTTTTCAGTGAGATTTTTTTATTTTCCTAATCTTTTCAGAAATTCTGACTGTTTTGCTTTGAAGTAGGTACTTCGTATTTTGATATTATTTTCTTATTGAACAAATTATTGAATAGTATGATATATATTTACTACAAATATTATAAACGGTTTTCAGTCAGAAAAGTTCTTGAAAATAAGTTTCTAAAAACTGATTTTCCACATACGCCCGTTTCTCTGAGAGCCCACAATATCTGCATTTTAGTAACCATATTCTAACACTCAAAACAGATACGAGTTTTCAACTTACCTCAACGAAACGCAACAAAAAGAGCAAATTCTCCCATAGGATTTAAAACTCTATTTCAAACGCTATAAAGTCCAAATCAAAAGCTCACAAGCTGTGTAACGTTCCAAAGTTAAATGTTCTTCCATGCACGGAAGTTTTGTTTTACTACGCATCCCTAAAACTCAAGCAATAAGGCCGCCGAACAAACAAACTAACAGACAAACAAAATTCATACAAGTGCATACAGTACCCGCGAATTTCCAAGTGGGTTTTTGTTTTAGAAAACGAGCTTTGTGGAAATATTACAGAAGTTGCGTCTGACATTTACGATATAGCGTTTTCGTTAAACGCTACGCTCACTTGTTTTCTTCAAGACCGTCTAAGAAGACTCGAAAGTCAGTACATAACAAATTAGATGTGTTTTTCTTCACCACGGTGTAAGAACACTCGAAAATAGGTAAGTGACAAATTGTATACGTGTAAAATGACAATGTATACGTGTATTTTTTTGGTACTCACCTAGTATGTAGACCATGTTCTTGGTCCAGCGCTGCAGCTCCTTGCGTATGGCGCGTCGTTCCTGCTGGCAACGCGCGAAAGAGCACTCCGCCATGGCACTCGAGCGGCAACCCTGGGTAAGAAACACTAATTAAAACAAGATTGGACGAGTATGTTACATCCTTTATCATAAATAGAGCTAAATTTAAGTAATAATAAATAATAATAATAATATCTTTGGACATTACACACAACGCCCTCTAGTCCCAAACTACAGAGCTTGTACTATGGGAACTAGATTGCTGATATAATACTTATATATACATTTTTTTTTGTAAATACATACTTATAATACATAGTAACACCCAGACACAGAACAAACATCTATGTTTGCCACACAAATGTTTGTTCTCGGTGGGGATCGAACCCACGACCCACAGCACGGAAGGCAGAGCTACTATCAACTGAGCCATGACGCCTGTAAAAATTATTAAAGATATGCGTATCAATTCTATTGTTGCATTTTTCTACTAACCTAATTTGACAGTAAAAATGTTGCCGTCCTTTTCTCATAAACTGAAACGACAAATACGGCTATAATTTTAGAGCTGTCAAATTAGGTTAGTTTAGAAAAATGCAACAAGAGAATTCAATACCAATATTTTCAAAACGATAGTTGTAATTAAGTAGGTATAAGTAGGTAATTGAGCAATAACTGCTAATGGCAAACGGACAATGTCTCACAATAATACGAGTTCATAGAACCGAAGGCTAATTAAGTGTCGATTCTCTTGTTTGCCACTAACTAAAAGTACTTAAAAAACAAAAGTTCGTTAGTAATAATTTTGTAGTAAAGTTCAAATTAGCGTGAACAGTAAACACTTACGAGTGACAATTTTCTAAAATAATCATTTTGCAATCAAATAACATGTAGTTTTCATAAATTAAGTCAGCATCAATTTTTTTTTCTTTCTTTTGTATTCTAGTGACTGTCGTCGATTTTTGAATAAGTTATTGTATTTAGAATGTAAATCCGTCTTTGGCTATCTGCTTTAAAATTAATATTCACCATTATTCAGAGCTGTGGATTTTGTTACTCAATAAAATAAAATAAAATTTATATCAATAATTTGACGTAAGAACGCAGCTGAATAGAAAAATTCAAATTTTAATATTGTGTTTCAACTTGTCATTTAGTACCTATGCTATTTTGAACCTTAGTAAAAAGATCTATATTTTTTACAAGTTTTAGTTTGCTATTACAAGGGAAGAAAAATTCCCAGAACAACAATTGTGCAAAAAGCCATCTTCCACGAAAACCAACACCATTTTCTTAGAAGGGCACTCAGACAAAACATTTATAAAAGTTGATGAACAATATAAAAACGACAATAAATTGGGGAGTTGCTGGTGGAAGGTATGCTCTAAAGCTGAAGCGCTCGTGGCGTAGTTTGCTTACTCAATCTTCACCAATTTATTTAAGCGACGTTTTACGCGGTCACTATTTGGATGCGTGACCATTTACATCCGAGCCCCGAGTCTTTGCATTTGTTTTGACTTTCGACTCGAATATAGCACACGCAAACGCATTCGCAAAGCACTCGAGTCGAAAGTCAAGACAAATGCACAGACTCGGGGCTCTGAGCGCTACCATGCTTCGAAGGACACGTTAAACTGTCCCGGTTCGTGACGACGGTAGCTTAAAAACTCCGTCACCAGAGTTTATTCATTTATTTATTTATTCAATAGGCAACGCCACATCGTTTACAATACAATAATCACTTTTGAAAACCTTATTCTATTCTATAAAATGTTTAATAAGAGTTGACCACTAACTCATACGAACTTACTACTAAGATGATGTTAGTGGTGAGATTTCCAGCCGATAGAATATTGAAGGAAATAACTTAAAAGACCTAAAGGCTGAATGAAGTGACTAATCGATGATGTTTTTTAGAATGATGATTCTAGAAACATCATAGATCAGATCATAGGTAGTGACTCAGAAATACTCAGATTTAAACTATTATGAATGGAAACTTTTAGAGGAGGTATTTGTCGAGAGACTGTATCAGAATTAGCTGATAAATAAATAATAAAATTGTTACAAGTGCTTTGGGAAATAAGTTAGAAAGTAAAAGAAATATGTAAATAAATAGCTATAAAGGCTTATTTTATTTTTTATTTTTATTTTATTTTTATTTTATTAGAAAACCAACAGCAATTACAATAAGCAAATATAAGCTATATTAAAACTAATTATCTAGCCAATTACAGGTTTTCCTAAATATAATAAGTAGTTACTAATTTTAATAAAAACTAGGTAGGTAGTGCAAAACAAAAGGAAAAGAAAAGGACAAAAGGAACAAATTCACAAGAGATTGAATAGGTATTTTGTGCAATGTAATCTGAAAGTGTGTTATGCCTGGTTTACACTTTGTCAAGTATCGAGCGAGTGACAAGCGAGTGACAAGTGCAAGTGTCAAGCGATAAGTAGAATCAGCATGTAAACGAATATACTGTTTAAGTGATGAGTACAGGTATCAAGTGCGAGTGCCAAAAAACACGCTAACTAACCCACTTAGCACTTGCACCTAACAAAGTGTAAATCAGCCATAAGTGCCTGCAGTTATGGTAGGTAAGTAGAAATAAAAGTAGGTAACTAGGTATGGAAAGACTAACGATAGTTAAGCAATTGTACAACTTCTCTACGAAATGAGTTTTTACTGGTATTCAGGATATCTACACTCGAGAAAAGTTTATTGTATGTGGAACAAATTCGATTGATAGGAGCGTTTTTTGCATAATTGGTATTCTGAAACGCCGGTGAGAAGAGAGAGGTGTGCCGAGTTCGTTTTCTGGGTGCGTTAATATTAACATATGCCAGGAGAGTCGAGGAGTCAATACCTCCGTTGATAATATTGTAAAGTAACATCATATCTAACAGTGTACGTCGATCTTCTAACGGTAGCAAGTGATGGTGCTTGCAACTAGCTTTGTAGTCGAGATATATTTTACTTCTGTAATTCAAGTGTTTGACAAAAATGTTTTGGATTCTTTCGAGCTTTTCCTTGTATATAATATAGTTTGGGGACCATATAGTACTTGCGTACTCCAACACGCTGCGTACATATGCAAAGTAAACAGATTTTAAGCAGCCTATGTCATAGAAAGGTTTACATGTGCGGATCACAAAACCAAGATTCCTATAGGCCTTACTGGTAATAATATCAAAATGCTCAGCCATGGAAAGCTTGCTGTCTAAAGTAACACCAAGGTCTCGAATAACTCTAACTTTCTCTATAGGAATACCGTTCATTGTGTATTGAAAACGAAGTGGATTAAATTTGCGGCTAAATGAGATTTGCTGGCATTTAGGAACATTAACTGTAATTTTATTAACACTGTAATATTCGGAGAGTGCGTTCAGCGTTTCTTGAAGGCGTTCACAGTCCTGCAGATTTGTAATCTTACAAAATATTTTTTTATCGTCGGCATATAGTAAGTGGCTACATGATTTAAAACATTTATTTATATCGAATATGTAGGCATTATAGAAAAGAGGTCCCAAATGGGAGCCTTGTGGAATACCGGACGGTATATTTATAAAGTCTGATTTGTAGCCACCGACAACTACAGCCTGAGATCTATTATTAATATTTATTTATTATGAATAAAAACAAGATTCAGGTTTATTATTAGTAATTTCATAGCGGGCTTTCTCTGTTGAAGTTAAGCAATATCAAATTTTCCAAACTAGTATGTTACCGAACCTTCATTAAGTTACGGCGAGAGGTACTCGAGTTTCAGCCTAATATCCTGTCTCGCAAACACTCTATTTACGAAAGTCTGGCGAACCTAATTCTATTTAAGTACCTGCGTCCTAAGCTGCATCGTCTCTCAAACTGAAATTTCATTAGCCCCTATTTCCTCCACGAGCTTCCACCTTACCTTCGGCAAAAAATCTATAGTCTATCCAATTACTAATATTCATCCGAGTATCGGCTCCGACGGTCAATGCCCCGAAGGAGCTAACGAAATTCTACGAAAAACCTTCGTTCTCATCAAGAACACCCAACACCCCCGAATATAACCCGCCACCCGAATCTGGCCCCCGAATTCTTATTCCCAACTCCAGACGAACGGGGACTAAGGGGGGTATCCGAAACTATTCTTATTTTAAAATCTCTCTCCACGGAATATGCCACGAAAGAGGTTCTTATTTTAAAAATATCACGCTCCACCGAAATTTTCTTATTTTAAAAACTTGAGGGGGTGCGAACGTTCTTCCGAAATCCACCTCCCAACCCCACTGGCCAGTTATGATATTCTTATTTTAAAATCGCTCGAAGCGTTCCGATTCTGTTATTAAGATGGTGTGTGCTAGCTTTTATGAAGTCGCGAACGTGAGCCACCATCCTCTGAGACACAAAGGGTGCACTAAAACGAGCACAATTTTCATACATGCTCTCAGAAGTAATGAAATTTCTAATACCGTCGCAAAAACGAATCTGCATTAATCCCTGACCCACGTGACCTAGTTGTGTGTGTGTAGTTGTCGACATGACATTGTAATTCGTAACTCAGAACATTATAATTCAAAAATTCAAATTCGAATAGTTCGAAATTTAAATTTAAACTTGGGGAAAATAAAAAGCAATAGCGTAGAACCAATAATCTTTCCCGCCAATTTCCATCGCTGTCAAATTTGGGACCGCGTCGTTGCCACCCCCTCCCCCCGGCCCAGATCAATTTACGATAACTTGGTTTCAGTGTTCCGTCCCGCTCCACCTTAAGACACACGGCTATCCCCGTCTCCGCGGATAACTTCTAGAACTGGCCAACTGTTCATTACTAAAACTGGATATCTGTCCTCACGGTATACAAATTAAATATGAAAAATGTCTTGGGAATTTTTTAATTATCAATAATTGCAGCAAAGTCCTCCGCCGTGCAATCATTGCTGTGTTGTTCTTTTTTTTGTAAGTATAAGTTATTTATTTATTTATTGAAATGGTGAAATTGTATATATATATGGTTATTATTGTCTGTAGTTTCTAGGTCAGATACTAGTGATGTCTAGTTGTCGGATACCGCGTTCCTCTCCATGACAACCGGGACCATTCTCTCACGCGGATATGGTCCGGACTTATTTTTAACTGGTTGTGTGCGTGCGGCGTGCGTGTGTGCACGGGGGTGGTACGTGCGTGTGTGCGTGCGTTTGAAATATTCCCCCGTAGCGTGGCGCGCGGAATTGATGTTTTTAATTAGTTTCCAACGGTTTTCGTCGGTGGCCAGTATCGCATTTATTGTTATTTATTAAATTAATTAAAATTAAAACTTGTGTTTTTCTCTACTGAAGTAATAAGCGGTATTTATTAGCATAAGACCGCATTGCTTTGTATTAAAGTCGCTCGGCTAATGAAAGAGCTCCATTGGGCATGGCAAACTTTAATTGAATACGGCGTACACCGCTGAACATTTTCGTCAAAGTTACACTAAAATATAAAACCAGTACGGAGCCGGTAACCCGGAACATTTCCTGAAAACTTTCCTTTGTAGGCGAAAATTCAATAGGCGGGAAGTTCGCTCGCGTACAAACCGCTTCTCATTGTCGAACGGTTTAATAAAGAGAACATTAAAATAACCGGCTGTTGAGACACGACATGACACTTCACGCCGAAACGAAATTCAAATTCGGAAGTAGCATAAAAAACTAAGAAACATTTTGAATTTGGAATGTTGGAATTTAATTTAAATAATCGCATGGCTTTTCATTGAAGAGTCGAACAGGTGATTTTGTTAGGTTAGATACTTATTCTTAAAATTATACAATTTATACAATAACGAATTTATTTTGAATATCGAACAAGGTCGCTGAGAAAACACCTGACGCAATAATTTAAATCTGGAACGTTACCTACATTTTAAAAACGTACCTATCTTTTCTAACTTTTTTTTAAATTTGCTCTGCGAGTATATTACCCTATTATATACAACCTAACTTATCAACTATAACCACTTATATACACAATGAAACATAACTTAATCCCTAACTATACTTCTTCTACTAACCTCTATCCATAGCATCTTGGCTTCATCCGAAAACGGACTAACAAAGATGCTATTTATACTATACCTACTGCTATACTTCTTCCAAACGCACATAACCTAAAACGATTGTTCCAAAATATTCTAACTTTCGTAAATAATTTGAATTTAGAAAACGTTCATTTCGGCTGATTTCGTCGAAAAACGTCGTGGAATATCGTACTTTCGTAAATAATTTGAATTTAGAAAACGTTCATCTCGGCTGATTTCGTCGAAAAACGTCGTGGAATATCGTACTTTCGTAAATAATTTGAATTTAGAAAACGTTCATTTCGGCTGATTTCGTCGAAAAACGTCGTGGAATATCGTACTTTCGTAAATAATTTGAATTTAGAAAACGTTCATATCGGCTGATTTCGTCGAAAAACGTCGTGGAATATCGTACTTTCGTAAATAATTTGAATTTAGAAAACGTTCATTTCGGCTGATTTCGTCGAAAAACGTCGTGAAATATCGTACTTTCGTAAATAATTTGAATTTAGAAAACGTTCATTTCGGCTGATTTCGTCGAAAAACGTCGTGGAATATCGTACTTTCGTAAATAATTTGAATTTAGAAAACGTTCATTTCGGCTGATTTCGTCGAAAAACGTCGTGGAATATCGTACTTTCGTAAATAATTTGAATTTAGAAAACGTTCATTTCGGCTGATTTCGTCGAAAAACGTCGTGGAATATCGTACTTTCGTAAATAATTTGAATTTAGAAAACGTTCATATCGGCTGATTTCGTCGAAAAACGTCGTGGAATATCGTACTTTCGTAAATAATTTGAATTTAGAAAACGTTCATTTCGGCTGATTTCGTCGAAAAACGTCGTGGAATATCGTACTTTCGTAAATAATTTGAATTTAGAAAACGTTCATTTCGGCTGATTTCGTCGAAAAACGTCGTGGAATATCGTACTTTCGTAAATAATTTGAATTTAGAAAACGTTCATATCGGCTGATTTCGTCGAAAAATGTCATGGAATATCGTTGGTGCCCGTATTTATTGTACGCTGGCATGACCTGTTGCAGTGCAGACTGCTTTTGTTTTTGTTGATCGCGCGCCGGCTAGTTTCGGCACAGAGTACTTTACAGACTTGTGTAAAGACCTATCTTCTGGCCGTCACATTCTTACGTTCTGCTTGGTAAATTAAACTTCAGTTTCCATTTATGAACAATCTATTCGGAATAATATCAAATACATTTATGTACAACTCGTCACCACAAAACTCGCTGATGTCCTAATTATTATTTTTGTTATCCTTCAAAGTTACTACTCACCAAGGTGACAGTTGACATTTATGACAACGTCATGTACACAATTGCATCTTACACGTGTGAACAGAGGCAGACGCTATAGGCAAAAAAGACTCCCATTTTGTAATAAGAAATAATAGATTATGCTTTAGTTTAAGGCTTTTTGAGTAATAACCATTATTAACAAGATTTACAGATTTGAAAATTCAATAAATTCTTTGTACTTTATAATATTAAATCTTAGGCCTTTACATATCTATTGACGATGATTTATACAGCGCCAGGAGGCAACCTATGCCTACACTTAACGACACACTGTAGTGCCTGGGACAATGTTTAGATGGAGTAGGCTTGTAGCACCTATCCCATCCTCTCAGCCTAGTCAGCCATATCCACAAGAAACACATCGTCAATACGTTCAGATCTAACTAAGCCAAGGGTTTCCTCACGATGTTTTCCTTCACCGTTAAGCTCGTGTTGATGAGCATATTTTTTCGAAACGAAAATTCTATCCGAAAAAATGTAAGTCTCTGTACACAGCCTACTCTATGTTTTCAACTTGATGCAAGTTATTGAGCGCACCGCACATGGGCTTTGCCACCAAGTTTTTGAATTTCGAACGGTCGGTTGTTACTATTTGGTTTGTTTGCAACTGAGTTAAATGGATTAACTTTGGAATTCGAATATCGTTCATTTGAAGTTGTAACTTTATCAAAACGTTTGAGTGTGGTTATTGACGATCCTAGTACCTACACGCAGTCATTATGTGGTAACTTTTTCGTACGTTTTTGAAGCTATACTTCTAATGCGACTTCCAACAAGGTTGCGTTGTTCGCTTAACGCTACCCCATACGGAGACCCACACAAAGCGCAAAACACTTCGATAGCGCGTTCTAGGATCCGACCAAACTTAGCAGCGCCATCTAGTTCTGATTTAGGCAACATGAGCATAGAACCTTTTCTAACTAAATAAGTACTGCTGGTTAAGTAGGTACATAAAAATAAATACTAAATTAATTTCACATTAAACACAGAGCGAGAGTGAATGCGTGCCACTCGAAGTATAACTTCATCCGCGCGGAGGGACTCCACGCACTGGTTTTTTTTTTATTTCTTAACTAGCCTTAACATAACATCCCGCGACTTCGTTCGCGTCCCGTTAGATTCCATTGATTTTCCGGGATAAAAGTAGCCTTATTTGTTAATCCTGATCATGGACAATATATTTTAAGTTTCATCCAAATCAGATTAGTACTTTTTGCGTGAAAGAGGAACAAACATACATACATACATCCATACATACGTCCTCACAACTTTCGCGCTTATAAAATTAATAGGATACATCTTGACATAAATATTAGTAGCTTAAAATAAACAAATGTAGGCACAAAAGGCGAAAACTCTAAAATTGGTTAAATAAATTAGTATGGAAATCGAACCACCTTAATGTAACCACACGCTCGCAAAGCAATATAAATAGCTAAATCATATTTTGCTTAACATTTTTCTACCTGACTGTACTCAACGGCTTCCTTAATTTGATGTTCTCCGAATCGTCACAACAAAAATTATTAAAATCAAAAGTGACAATTGGGAGAATTTCTCCCAATTTTTTTCTCCGAATCGTCAGCAAGTCAATAAAAATGTTAAAATCAAATGTGACAATTGGGAGAACTTGTCCCAAAATATTTTCTCCGAAACGTCAGCAGAATAAATGTTAACCCAAAAAGATAAGCACAACACAGTTTATGTTATAACTTGTGCGTGACCTCGAGTCGCACGACCTACCCCAATCATCGATTTCCTTAGGCCTACCCCAAACTCCCCAAACCCGATGAACCAGTTTCGTCGACCCTGAATTTGGGGGACTTGAAGATCGACTTTGGTTTTCGTCGACAATTCACAAGGACTTTTATTTATTTTTCTTCTGTTATATAGATTTGTTAGTGATATAATGAATTTATTCATAAAGAAAATTAACTTTTGATCGATTTACCTTAAACGCGAGATGCCAATGAGGGCATTGAATAAATAAATACTCACGGACATTCAACACAACGCCTTCTAGTCCCAAACTAAGCAAAGCTTGTACTATGGGAACTAGATGGCTGATATAATACATACATATTTTTTTTGTAAATACATACTTATAATACATAGAACACCCAGACACAGAACAAACATCTATGTTCACAACACACAAATGTTTGTTTCTCGGTGGGGATCGAGCCCACGACCCACAGCACGGAAGGCAGAGCTACTACCGACTGAGCCATGAAAACTAAACATGAGATTTGGCAAAAAAATTGTTTACCCCAAACGAAAGATAAAGCAGTATGTCTCAAGGTTTAAACTAATACAGTATTTACAAAATTTGTATATGAGATTGTAAAGATTCGTTAATGAGAGAAGATGGCTCACTTGATGTTAAGTGTTAACAATACATTACCTTGCCTCACAGAGCACGTCCACTTTTAGTTACTCACATGACACAAGGCACTCTTTGAAGGGTCTATTTCTGGGTGTTCCTATGATAAGTATGTTACAAAAAAAATGATATATTAAGAAGTATTCTATCAGCAATCTAGTTCCCATAGTACAAGCTTTGCTTAGTTTGGGACTAGAAAGCAGTGTGTCCAAGAATTTTTATATATATTCGAGTGTAGTTTTTTGTAAATATTGTGAATATTGTAAATACTGTATTATTTTCTTTGTGAATAAATTTGTTTTTTGGCTACGTGTTCAAAATAATCAGTTTATCGACCTATATCTAGTTACTCACATATATCTTTTTAATATATCACCAACTCAATTACTTAAAAAAAAACTGAACGAACACTACACAACAAAAAAAAAACTAGAAATACAAAAAGTTACATATATCTTTTTAATGTATCACCAAATTATTATATTTACGAACAAGTATTATTTATAAAGGGAATCATAACCAAACCCGTCTACCGGTATAAAAAAATATCTAATAACATATTTAACCCCCAGTGGAAAATCACCGAAAAAAGGGTGGGGGTGGGTGCTACCCCCAGCCAATTTAATGTGCACCGCTGTATTGATTCTCTAGCATTCTTTCACACAGGCGCGGAGGAGGTTACCTCCCCCCTCTTCCTCCCCCTCTATCCCCCTTAGAGAAACTTGGGATAAGAGTGGATAAGAATTTTTTGGTAAGCGCTGATTGCGTTATCAGCACGTTGAGGGTAAAATTGGATGAACTGCATTATTTAAGATGCATTTTCTTAGTGGGACATTATTCTGAGTAGGTATACGTTGGTAAGTATCTGGGTACATATTTTTTTTTATTAATTTTTTCTTTATTTTTTTATTGTGTAATTATTGTACTGTGTTGTGTTGTGTGCCAAATAAATATTTCTCTATATCTCTATCTCTAATTTAACTGAAAATAAAATGAGGAACTGTAAGTCTTACAGCCGAATACTCATACGCCACTCAAACCCCACTCAATTTAAGTCCCGCTTAAATTATTGCCATCTCTTACAAATGAGTAATGTCAAACAGAGGAAGAGCAACTTTATATTGTGCTCCAAATTTGAATGACGTTTGAGTATTCGAGCCTTAGAGTGATGGACGCAGTGCAATGCATCACCGGACACGTCCTCTGCGGATGTGCTCAGTAAGACAATGCATCGCTATTTTTATTTAGAAAAAAATTATGTATCCAAGTCTTAATACAAACTTTGCTTAGTTTGGGACTAGAGAGCGTTGTGTGAAAAGTACAAATGATTTTTTATTTTATTTTATATATATATTTTTTCTGTGTTTAAATTACCAAAATGACTAAGCTACCATGCGATGCGTTGACCTAAACATTACTAAGGAGCACAACAGCCGTAAACAAAACGTTTTTGAATCATATTGCGCTTTAACACGAGCTTGACTGCCAAGCGTTGTAATGTCACCGCGCAGTGTATCACGCGTTACGTTCTTTAACGATTGTCACATTTACTGGTGATGAAGGCTGTGTACGTGGGTGTCTTGTCGACTTTTACTTCGCGAAATCATAGGCGAGTTCTTGTTGACATTTTGAGACATTGCGTGGCTATCTTGCATGATATATACCACAAATCCCCACCAAGAAATCCCTACCAGTGGGGATTAATGTTTTTTCCCCAGAAATTCCCACCGCTACGTAGCAGTGGGGATTTCTGGTTTTTTTTCCAGATATCCCCACTAAGTATGTGGTCCCTATTAAAAGCTTTTCTTTATCCATTGAAATATTATTATGATGGAAGCGACACATGTTGCGAGCGTTGACACGTAATGTAACTAAAACCATGTGTGATGATGGTTTCATACAAATAACTATGCTTCATAGGAAAAGTTGTACTTTTTGTCCCAAATTAAACAAAGCAATAGTTCAATAGTTATTTATTGGTAAATATATGTATTATTCGTCATATTTACAGGTCAAATTAGATAAATATAAGCTTGTACTAAATTGCTGAAAGAATACTTATATATTTGGAATTATACTTCTAATGCGACTTCCAACCAGGTTGCGTTATACGGGAGGACATAGTGTAATACGCTACAAATGCTACAATCAAATAATAGATGGCAGTGTTCAGCATTTTTTGAAGTTATACGACTTCCAACTGACAGCGTCAAACAAAAGAAAAAGAAATATATCCGTAATTTCAACCATCAGGAGCAGAGCTCTGTTGGCGGAACAGTGATACCATTGGACTGCGGTCAGACCGACAACGGGATACGAGTTCATTCACATTCAAACCGACAGTATAGACTTTTTGCAACCTTTCACTTTTTATTTTGAAGTGATAATTTAGTACTGCATATTGGTTAAGTACATAAAATTTATTAAATTAATTTCACATTAAACACAGAGCGAGAGTGAATGCGTGGCACTCGAAGTACAACTTCTTCCGCGCGTAGGGACTGCACGCACTGGTTTTTTTTTAAATACATACTTTCACTTATTCCATAGTAAAGTAACACCCAGAGACAGAACAAACATTCATGTTTGCCACACACGAATGTTTGTTCTCGGTGGGGATCGAACCCACGACACAGCACGGAAGGCAGAGCTACTACCAACTGAGCTGTGACGCGTATTGAAATGAACTTTAATTTTAAAACTGAAGCGAATTTAGATGAAACCATTTTTATTGCCGACAAGTCGTTTTTACTTTATTTATAAACAGAGCTAAAAATAAGTAGACCGAGTGAATTCTTAGAATTTGGTTCCATTTTCAGTTTTATTTTGTACCTACCTATCTGAATATTTGATTGCACACGCATTTTTTTAATTCTATTTCCCATTAATTGATCGAGTGAGCGAAGCGAACGAAGATCTTAGTGACAACTTGGGCAAAAATGCTTTGTATGTTTGTTCGTCGAGATCTTTTGAACCGCTTATCCGATCTTCACAGAATTTAGTAGGTATACGGATATTACTCTTAAGTTTTACTGGTTTGTTAAATGAAGTAAATCAGTCAAGGGGTCATGAAGTTATGAAGGTCCAAAGAGAGTAAAAAAAGTCGTACAAAAATATCAAGTGGGGTTTCATATGATAGGGCTTTGCGTAGACATTCCAAAACCCTTTTTATTTTGATTCTAGGTCTGATAATTTTTGAGTTGTTGTAAAAATTATAAAATTGGCAATTCCAGTATAACGGTAGCTACCATTTCTTGGAGTTTCAATGACTTTATAGTTCAAGTAAGACTGGTACATAGCTAGACAGCGATTTCGATGCGATTTGCAAAGTTTATTGCAGCCATTGGTCAATAAAAATTGTTTGGGTTTTATTAACCTCCGACCATCACGAGATCGTTCGGGGCGAACTACTGGTTATTATAGTATCTAGAACTTTCCGTTGAATTACCTAAAATAAAGAACTAACATAATACCATAGAGTCCAATATCCACTGGAACAATTAAAAGTGACGCAACTCCAAACTGCCCCAAGCTAAACCCACCTTAAAGACAAGACGCTCATTATGTCCAATTCTCTATCTTTCCTGATTTTTTGTAATGTTTTTTCTGCCATTGTTGCAGTGATGGCTCATTTTAAGCCTTTATTCCCGGTTTTTGAGTCTTTCTTCCCGGTTTTGAGCGGTTCTTCCGGTTTTTTTTAAACGTTTGTTTTTGCTAGACAATTGAGTTCAGTTATACGGTGAGAATTGTATACTGCAACATTGAAATACTCTTCTTGGAAATTAAAAGGTAATGATGTTTGACAGGCTGGCTCAGTCGGTAGTAGCTCTGCCTTCCGTGCTGTGGGTCGTGGGTTCGATCCCCACCGGGAACAAACATTTTGTGTGAGGCAAACATATAGATGTTTGTTCTATGGCTGGGTGTAACTACTATGTATCATAAGTAGCCATATATTTACAAAAAAAATGTTTATGTATTCTATCAGCAATCTAGTTCCCATAGTTCAAGTTTGGCTTAGTTTGGGACTAGATAGCGTTGTGTGATATGTCCAAGAATATTTATATTTTTTCGTTTAAATAGTAGTAGCTAGTTCTCTGAAAATATTCCATTTTTACTATTTTCGTATCAATTCAAAGTTTTAACAAAATCAGTTCAGTTTTCGTGATTGGTTCACATACAAACATTTATTTGTAGGATGAGTCTTAGAGCTTCCCTTTTGAATTTAGAACGTTTGATCACTATATACACGTATGTGTTTACACACACACACGTAACCTTGTTTGTAACAAACGCTCGCTAATAGTCGCAATTTAATTTGAACCTTAAATATATAGTAATAAAGTCGAAAATGAAAAGGATATTTTGGCAACATAAAAGAGGGTCTAAATGACCTTTTGTAGAGATTTAAAATAGGTTGGTGTGACTCAAGGTGAATAGGTAACTGCCATACTCACAGACATACATTACAATTCTAACATCTTGAGTAGACGAACAATAATGTCGCAAATTTTAAGTTATACTTATGTTTAAGTGATGTCTCCGAGTGTGGCCTATAACCTTATGCTGCCATCGTCTATATTGTAGATATACCTATCTATACGTTTGGGGTAACTTGACTAATAGAGACCCAGCACAAAACAAATCTTGATTTTTTTTTTCATTTTGTTGCACAAAAAATCCATTTAGGACGTGCTTTGTGAGGCAAGGCTACTCCACAAACTCAAAAGATAGAGTAACAGCGATGTGCGTCCAAACTGCCACGTAGATAAACACCGTATCCAAATTATCCTCAAGATAAACAGCAAAGGTATAATTAAATACACCATATAGAGCAGGGGTATGTATCGACCCCCCTTAGCAATAGTATACTATCTTAGAAACACACACAAACTAATAATTAATCATCCAGCGTCTTCCCCCTAGGGGTGGGGGCGGCTTCACCCCGCGTTTAATTCCTCTGTACAACACCCCAGTTTTTTCCGTATTTCCCCTTCATTTTGTATTTCTACAAGAACGTAGGTAGTACAAATTGAATTTTGTGGTTCTCTGTGAATATTTCAGACACTGAGATACAGGATATTGAGGGTTTTTGTTTCCTTTGTTCTGGGTTAATTTATTTCCACTGTTTTAAATTATTTCGCGCACTACAATACACCAATCATCATCATCATCATCATCATCATCTCAGATACAAATAAAAAGAGGTCTAACACTTGCTCCTGGGTATGAGTCTTCCTACAGAAAACCGTAACATGAATTATGAATATTTTTTTCTTGTGTTGCAAATAAACGTTAAGCCATGACGGAGGCCTTAAGGCGGCCTAAAAACTCCGTCACCAGAGTTGGCCACTAACTCATACGGGCTTGCTAGCTTGTTGCAAATAAATGATTTTTCAATTTCATTTCACCTTTTTCTTTTATCAACCTCTTTGCTTACGTACTACACTGAAATAAAATCCAAAGAGTTTCCAGGCCTATTACGTTGACAACGTTACTGTTACCACGGCGTTCTGAACCTTGTTATATACGCAATAAGATCTAGAACTCCATATTATCACAGGCCTACTCTACTTGTTGAGTCGCAAAACAAAGCAATATGTGGGATAACACAGTTTGGGTACAAAGTCCCGATTTTTGCTAGACGTTTTTAGGTTATTGTCCATTGCACGACGAATAGGAACAGGTTTAAGTAGGGTATCATTGACCCACTGAAAGTTACAATGGAGCCCTCTAACTGATTTTATAATTACTAGAGACTGGAAAACTAATAAAAATTTATTGAAATTATACATTTCCGAACGAACAGTGATGTTGGTTATATACATTTCTGATCATTTTTGACGTTCGTTTTCTGTCCTCTAGCAAAAAAAAAAGACTGGTACTAACAAAGGAGTTTGATCAGTGTGTTTAGTAAACCTTTGCAGTTATAATATTGTTTTTTTTATGAATAAATAAAGATAAAGAAATATTCTTGAACATTTCAAACAACGCCCTCTAGTCCCAAAGTAAGCAAAGCTTGTATGAGGTACTAGAGGCCGCCCGCGACTTCGTTCGCGTCCCGTTGATTTTTCGGGATAAAAAGTACCTAGTCTATGTGTTAATCCAGGTCACGGACAATATATATTCCAAGTTTCATCCAAATCGGATCAGTAGTTTTTGCGTGAAAGAGTAACAAACATCCATACATACATACATACATACACCCTTACAAACTTTAGCGTTTATAATATTAGTAGGATGTGTAGGTAGATACTAAGGATATTTGATTACCCATCTGCTATTAGTGAGTTTAACATCTATGTCAAAAACGATAAAATTTGGTTAAATAGAATTCTCAAAGAAGAAGAACCTATAGTATCTTTTTGGTCATCTCTAAGCCGTATTTCATGGAGATTACTAAGGTTAGTCAAAGGCAAGTCCAAGGTTTAAGCGCATTGTAACTATATTCAACGGTGAAACCCTTTCTTTATAAAACATTACGTCCCAGACAAAAATATGAAAACCGAAAAACTCATCCAAAATCTAATTAACTCAGGCCGTGAACAAAGACTCCTTTGTAACATCTTACGTACAACTGAGAGAGAGGGCATGATCGCGAGAAAAATTCACCCCCCACCCCTGGGTGTTGGGGGGGAGGGGGTGGATGTATACATTTTTTCTTTTCTTTTTCTTAAGACGAAAATTTGTTACGCTTTTTATACTTATACTCGGGGGTGGCGCACCCCGATCAATAGAAGGGGGGCCACCCCTTATCAATTTTTCGTGCTCTGAACTTTTTTTGCCTTATTATACGACCACCGTATAATTATTATGGATGATATGATCAATGCCTTTGCTGTCTTTGTTATGAATTTGTCTGGTTTTGTTGAAAATTTAATACACAAATGTTTACGGTAGACATCTTTTCAGAAGTTACGTAGGTACTAATCAAACGGTGTGTCATCGTCATCATTTTCCTGCCTTTATCCCACGTTAGGTAGGGATTGGCGCAACCTGTTATCTTCTTCCATTCACACCTATCATTTTTGAACTCTGAATCTACACCTCTCACATTCATGTGTGTCATTGCAATGAATTGGGGTTTCAACTGTAAAGGCAAGGTGAACCTCTTTAGATCACAGAGATCCTAAAAAGTTTCCCTATTTTATCAAGAACTTTGTCATGTTTTGCATCAAATATAGACGTCTTTATCGACATAGACATCTTCGGGTTCGACAAATGAACTATATGATACGCTAGGTATGTATAGTGTATGTATGTATAGTGTGTCCAAAATAAATGTATTTTCTTTCTTCTTTCTTTCTAGGTAACAAAGTGACACATTTTCCACGGTGTTAGGTTTTATCAATTTTGTATGATATTGATTTTAAATTACGAATCTAATAATTTAAGTATTTTAATCTATAAATCGTTTGCAACAGTTTACAGATAGCTCAACTGTTTAATGTGTATTTCGTAAATATTGTGATTATTGTAAATACTGAAGCGCTCGTGGCGTAGCTCACTTAGCCAATCTTAACCGATAATGTAAGTTAAGCAACTTTCTGTGCGGTCAGTATTTGGATGGGTGACCGTTAGTGGCATTTACATAGCGCTTCCGTGCCTCGGAGGGCACGTTAAACTGTCGGTCCCAGCTCTAGCAGTCGTTAAGCCACGACGGAGGCCTTAAGGCGGCCTAAAAACTCCGTCACCAGAGCCACTAGCTCATACGAGCTTGCTTGCTTATTGTAAATACTTACTGTATTCGTTGTATAATTTTCTTGGTGAATATGTTTGTTCATTTTAACTTATGAATTAATAGATGTATCTACAAAAAGGACTAGAAGATAAAAGATATTGGCCGTAATAAAATGAGACAATTGCAATAGGGTCGGGTTTGAGTTCCGTATTATTGCAAAGATGACCTTAGCCTTGCTGTGGATTGATGGCCGATGGTTTCCTATTTGTGAAATGTTATAATAAAAATTATTTGTTGCTTAAACATTACTCCAATTATTGGTAATAATGTCAATTAATGCACCAATTGTGAGGATAAAATATCTCAAAATATCAGCATTGCCATTCAGCGCGGATATGCAGCCAGTGTCTTGTACACGCTTCCAATTGCTACTGAGTTGGACCAGTTGAGCTATCTATAAATCGTTTGCAACGGTTTGTAGATAGCTCAACTGTTTTATGAGTATTTTGTAAATATTGTAAATATTCTCAAAGATGAGACGAGAAAAGGTTAATAATTCATGTAATCTTCAGAACAGAGTAAATCCCAAAGCTAAAGGCACTGCCGACTTTCGCAGCGTAGCGAAACACTAACCAGTTGTGGCACTATCGGTGCGGGTATGATTCCTGTGGCTAAACCATTTGCATTTTGATTATTTTGTAAATATATGTGCTCAGTTTCTGTATTTTTCTGAAAATGGAACGTTAAAACTATGCTAACGACAATTTATAGGTTCTTGATCATATCCATGATTCTTGGTGATGATGAAGATTTATATAAATAAGTCAACTAATAGATATATATGAAAAGCTCTTGAAACAAGCATAAAAAAGTTACTTTTTACATGGCAATTGAGGCGTTACGTCATATTTTTATCTTTTTTTTTTGAGATAAAAAAATCTTATTTATTTGGAGAAGATAATAAAAATACAATATTGTTCTTTGGTCTTTATTGAAAAATAACAGCATGTAATAAAACCTTTGATAATTATATAGGAAGGTACCTGAAACGAGTTGCTCCACGAATTATCTTAAGTTGAAGCTTTGAGGGGAAAAGTGGCGTCTCCCTCCCACGGGGTAGCAATAAGCTATCTGGCGGAGAGAGAAAGAAATAACCTTGGACCAAAAATATAAATAAAACCTAGTATGAACGCGTACAGGAACCTGGTACGTGTTCATACTTACGTGTAATGGGACGATGTTGAATGACTTGTGTGAGTTACTACGTATGTATTGGGCCCTATTCAGTTGGTACCTACATTGTTCTAAATCTAAACTATTTTGACAGCACCAAAAGATATGATAGTTGGTTTGTCGTTTCAGTTCATGAGAAAGGATTAATCAACCGAATCAGGGGCACTGGGCACTATTTTGCCCTTAGAAAAAAAATTGAGAAGGTGATCTCTTACCAAAAGTAAGTAATTTTTTTTACGATCAAGAAAATACTCACAAGATTCAAAATTTCAAGCATGCACTATTAGATTTGGCGGTGGAAAGGTAAATCGATATCTTCACATGTTGTGCATGTTTCATTGTGAATGTTTTGCAGTGGAAACGTACGGTTGCGTACGGTTGCCTGAGGCCTCTGCGCGCTTGGCTATAGTTTCTATAGCTTGCTCCACGGGCTCCACCACTCTCTGCTTCTTACCCTTTAGCTTTGCTATTAAAAAGTCTCTGCGTTGAATTATTAAAAGATATTTTCTTTTTCTGACCACTCTTTAATTCTGAGACATTTTTTGCGAGTTCAGGTTTTTTGGACTTATTTTTAGATTCGAAGATGCTCAGTACTTTTTACTTGTCTTTGGACAATTTCAAGAATATTTTAAGTAAACATCTGCCATTTTATGGTCAAAATTGTTTCAGTAAAATGAGAAAAATATTAAGTAGGTATTTTAAAACCTTTTCTGTTTCAATTTCAATTCATTTATTTAACGAAACATAGGTTTACCTACGTAAGATGGGTTCTAAGTATACAAACTTAAAAAATAAATAAACATTTGACAAAAATTTACGAGGAGAATTTGTGGGCATAATTTTACCCCACGTATTTACCCTAAATTCTAAAAATGTTAATATGCCCCATTTCTTTGGGCTTTCATTTGCTCCACCTATTCCTACCCCAAATTTTAAAGATGACATTTCGCCCCACGTATTCCTACCTACTCTAATGCCTTAATATGCCCCAACTTCCCAAACGCAACCTTCCTTAGTGTGCTACCTCAAGTCTCGTATTGATACAGATCACTCCCTAGGTAACCTAGTACTCCAATGAACCTAACAGCTGTGTTACTACAAAGTAAGTGTTTACTATTACGAATGAACACTATGAACAGTAATAGAACAACATACAATACAACAGTCATCTTATTATCTAATACGCGTAAATATTTCATTGTTGTGTGTGTTATGAATGAAACTATTCAAGACCTATATTATAGTCCTTTTCGTTGAGGTTTCGAGAGAGTCGAGGATTCGGATCGGCTTGCTTAGTGTGTTCGTTTTGCGTATACAAAGATCACGTAAACTATATTTTTGTATAGAGATTGAGCAGCGCCCCTAGCGGGAAGTTTAAAAAATGATGATTCTCCATACAATTAAAATATTAAAAAAAAACTAAATTTTAATAAAATTAAAACGATAGACATAAATAATTCAATAGGTCATTGAAAATATGTTGAAAATTACAAATTGACTTTGTAAAGTGAGCCATAATTTGTCTTTTAATTTCCGAAACAATGTCTGACATTAGGGTACATAATTGTTTCGAAAAAGTCATGCAAAAAGGTCACTTGTCGGTGTCACAGTATAATTTTACCCTTAGAGCGTACAGGCCAACGAAAACTCTCGAAAAACTTACGTTTCAGCGTTATGGTCGCAGTATAATACCTCACAGATCACGTCCTCAATAGACGTGCTTGGTGAATGTATTTTTAAAGGTGAGGTTACCGCTCAGGGAGGTCATCTGATTATGACATCATTTAAACTCATAAAAAAAACTATACGATATAAGGTTGGTGTCCAAAATCAGAATAAGTTTTATACAAAGAGGTTTGTTTTAGAGTGAGTTTTTAATACTTTTTGATGAGTGGATTATTAATATTATGGTATGGTAGTCACAGGAAAATGTATCTTAGGTAGAACATAGGTGCATAAGTAGTAATTTTATCTTCTAAAGGTAGGTAGGCAGAGTTAGAATCTTCTACATAAAATATGAAAAGTAGACTAAAATATAGTCTCGTATACTATACATACCTATTTAGAATTTTAAAATGTATTTTGTTTGTAGCTATGTACCTAGTTATTTGTATCTAATCTACGTCGTAAGACCAAGAAACATAAAATTTGAATAAAAAAAAACTAAACCGGTTTCATAATTAAAACTAAACAATGACCGCGCGCGCACCGCCATGTTTAAAATTCGACCAATCACATCGTTTCCCGCCAAGGTCGGGCGCAATGTCAAAACGGGCGATCGCGTAGCTTCCTAGTAAATTGTCTAGGCCATGTTACTATGATAGATAACATTTGGCAGCCATTTTGATTCTATTCGGTTATCGGGGCTCGATAACTGAGATAACTTTGCAGCGACTTTGATAAAAATTGAACGGGTTTTATGGTTGTTTTATAGTGCAATATTTTGTATAAAATATTCTACTTTTACTGTATAATGGTAGGAAATTTAGGTATTCTAAGTCAATTTAAATAATATTACTTTGACTTGAGTAACACCCAAGTGAAGATTACTGTAGTATTTTTTGTAGTATCGAGAGATACAAAAAAAACCGCAAATTAAATCGTAGTTGTAGAGTCTTTTTCATGAAAGAAGTCCCGCGGAAATTTCCGGAACTAAATTTTAAAACTAAATTTTAAATTAGTTGTCAGGTGCTGTTAATGTGTTCGGATGCTAGTGCGTTTTTATTTGGTTTCTGTGATCAAAGTCTTGTTTTCAATGTCTAAAGTTGTTAAAAGTGCTGCCCGAGAAATAATACTTAAGGTCGACTACAGCGACGCGTCTGCGGGACTTCTTTCATGGAAAGGACTCTATGATCTACATTACACGGTTACACTGCTCGCTAGCCTGAAAACGCTCTGCAATCAAAATATCACTACCGCGCGATGTACCTCAAATGACATCATACAAAATGAATATTCTATTTCATTATTTCCAATTTTCTATTAGATGATGTGTGAGAAAATAAATACCTATTAATTTATTTATTTACCACATTACCACAGACTTATGAAAATAAAAAAAAATCTAAACATATGCTGACCTTATTGCCCTAACCTTATTGGCTATGATTTCCCTCTTCAGATTTCCATAACCAAAACCATAATTTGCGGATGGCAAGACCCGTGGCTTCGGGCCGGTTTACTAAAATATAAATTCCTATGAAGCAGTTGACTTAATAATACATTCGTATGATTATATATTATAAGTAACTAGCTGATACCCGCGACTTTGTACGCGTGCAAGACTTTCCACCAAAATATCTGTCAACCAGTATACGATGAACCTCGTGCCAAAGGCGGCTTTTGGTTTAGAGAGGTCAAGCTGTATCTCAGAATCCACTTCTTTAATTTCGATAAAATAAAGCCTACCTATGTTTCAATCCGGAAAAAGGGCTTCGGAATGGTATAAGTTTCATTGAAATTGGTCCAGTAGTTTAGGCGTGATCCGCGAACAAACAAACAAACAAACAAACAGACAAACTCGATTTTCGGAATCAGACTCGTTTATTTAGTAGATCTGCATATTAAGTTTATCCATATCTCTAATTTTAGTTTCTGGCTTTTTTACAGTTTTATAATAGTATAGATAGATAGATAGTATAGTAAAATTCATTATGAAAAAGTTTATTTATGGAATAGAGCACACCTTTATGGAAAAATTCTTTGTGAAAAAGTTTATTCAAGGAATGCCTACGAGTAGGTACATGGAAAAATTATTTGTGAAATATGTTGCCCAAAGAAATAAAATGTACCTACACTATAAGTTTGCAACATGGCAGATATAAAAAACCTATAAGTTGAAAGCAGCGTTTGACTGTGAAAACGATCAAACAATATGACAACGCAATACTGAAGTAAGATGATACTACAAAAGAGGTTGGCTATGGAATAACCATTGTAGGCTTAGCGTGTAACTTCCTTGGATGAGCTTCTTCTCAAGAAGAACTACTAAAGAAAGATTAACTAAATATTTGTGTACTTATTAGTTAACTGAACGTTATATGGAAAATAAACATTATCTTATCTTATCTTAAGAAGCTCTACTGTGAACATTATAGCGGCTACTGCTTCTCGTAGACCAGACCTTAAGGTCGGGGTGAGCTTTCTCTGTTAGTTTAAGATGGGACAATAGTATTCATGAATAGCTAGCTACCTTTTAATAATAAGTTATTAAAGGTTACTAGATAAGTACGCTAAAATCTTAAATATTCTTATTTTTGATCAATTTTTTGTACTAAATGAATGAATGAAAATGCCTTGATTGTACGCCTTATACATAAAAACTAATAAAAAAGAAAAAATTAGTAATGATTTTTTACATGTCAAACTATCATTGATTTTCCAGTAGTGGTTATGGTAGTAGAGAGTATTTTTATTTTATTCTAGATTTTTACGAAAACCCAGTTTTATCATTTTATTAAGTAAATAAATATTTACGGACACTTAACTCAACGCCTTCTAGTCCCAAACTAAGCAAAGCTTGTACTATGGAAACTAGATGGCTGATAGAATACATACATACATTTTTTTTTGTAAATACATACTTATAATACATAGAAACACCCTGACACAGAACAAACATCTATGTTTACAACACACAAATGTTTGTTCTCGGTGGGGATCGAACCCACGACCCACAGCACGGAAGGCAGAGCAACTACCGACTGAGCCATGACGCCTGTCATTAAGTAAAAGCATAATGATAGAATAAGAAGCAATGACAGGCGTAAAAAAACCAACAGACAGACACATAACGCGGTTTTACGGTAGGGGTTAAAAAAATCATATTAAAACACAAAGTCAAGGGTTAAAAATGCTTAACTTTTGTTCCAAACCAAACACCCAAGTCTTCCCTAGTATTTCACCTATAGACCTCGTTCCAGTAACACCAATTTGGGCCGGGTCATGAATATCCGGATTAACCGGACGGCTTTTACGCACCGGATAAACGCAGTCCGGTTACCGGGAGTTTATGAAGGCTTTACCAATATTTGGAACTATAAAATACCAATGTTCTGACTAAGCCACTAGAAAAACTATGGTTTTGTTGTTTTTAGTTTAGAATTGCCAACGACAAAAAATACAACGAAACTATTTTTGTACTAAAAAAAAACACTGTGAATTGAACAAGTTTTGAAGATAAATAATTATAAGTTTAAAAAACTGGAAAAACCGACTTCAATGTGATACGCATTTATCATCAAATGATGATGATGATGATAGCAGTTCATTGGGACTGTTCTAGTGATCGTAAACACCACAGAAAAGCAAAATACGCAATGTCGTGTACGTGGATGGCGTGTTTTTTCCAGTTACTCTTAATCAACTGACAAACTGCTGAAAAATATACAACCGAATTGATACCTTTTCCTTTTTTGAGATCGGTAACTTATACTTATCGAGAATCCATCTCATGACCTACCTTCCGGTTTCACGATCAGATGATGATGATGATGCTGATGATCATAAGATGCATTGGGAATTGTCATGAAATTCATGGGAACTGACTTCAATTTGAAACGTTGAACCTTCATCAATAAATAATGATGATGATGATGATGGAAGTTCATTGGGACTATTTTATTGATCGTAAGCACCACAGAAACGTCACAGGAAAGCAAATACGCAGTGTCGTGTACGTGAATGACGTGTTTTTTCGAGTTATTCTTAATCAACTGACAAACTACTGAACTGATTTTGATAAAAAAATTATGGTACCAATCTGGAAGCATACCCTTTCAGATAAAAAAATATTTTTTTAAATCGGTTCATAAATGACGGAGTTCTGAGGTAACAAACATTAAAATAAAAAATACAACCGAATTGAGAACCTCCTTTTTTGAAGTCGGTTAAAAATTTTAAAAGCTACCACAGATGATACTGACATGCTAGCGTCATTTTCCAAATAGAGTGCGTGAAATGTGGATAACATGGGGGGGTTCGAGTTCTGTCATTTTTGGGGGCGACATCAGCACTTTTATTTTAATTATTTTTCTTGTGTTATGGTGGTATAATTGTTTGATTTTAGAATTTTAACAAATAACACTTGAGGTCGTAATATAAAGTGTGAGCCATTGGAATAAATTTGTATCAAGTTCGTTTCGGGTCGCACATTTTTAGTGCTGTCGAATAAGATAATAAAAAAAATGCAACAGTAGAATCGTTAGCACTATATATTTTCTACACTTTTGTTTGCCAAGATCAGTCTCCTTTACGATAATATTCTTGTATCGATTATGTATCTTTTAGCTGTAAAACAGAATTGCTTTAAAGCAGACAATATTGGCCAAACAGAATTGCTTTAAAGCAGACAATATTGGCCAAGCTTTTAAGGTTAACTTCTAAAGTTGGGAAGGCTTGGTAACCCGAACACGGCAGACACAAACCGCTAGTGGAGATTAACCTCGTGCATTTCGCAGTTGCGAATAAACGACACCCGGTTATCCGGGCTAGTGATGTACGTACTGCGTAGTGAAAATCGATATCGATAAAAAAACTATTTTTGAAGTGAAAACTTCTTTAGCACCGTTGTGATTTGAAAGTCGATGAAACGAAAAAGCGAGGAAACGAGAAAAGAGATCCCTAATTTTCGTACGTATTCCAAGGAGACTGCTGGCCAAGCGGTCTAACGGATTGGATCGAATCGAGACTAGTTCGTAGTGCGCGGGTTCAAGTCTTGAGCTAACTTGTTCACATTTTGCTACTTTTTTGAAGTGAAAACTTCTTTAGCATCGTTGTGGTTTGAAAGTCTTTTTGATGGTTTCACTTCTACAACGTGAATTACACACATGTTTTTTTTTGTATAGTTTGGAGGCAAAAGTTTGTAGTTTGAAAACATTAAAAATAAGTTTATCAAAAAATTTATATAAGTTTTAGCGTCATAGCATCTATTGTTAATTTTTTCAGTCTATACGATACTACCACCTAAAAGCTGCTATAGCATTGCATACTTAGCGTGGCCCAACTCCCGGTACTGATGAGGCTATTCATATTATTTCAGTTGGTAAAAAATGTGGCCTGCCTTGTTCATAGTATTTTTTTTATATTTAGTTGATGATATTATTATATAAAATTTGGTTGATTAATCTGACTCTAGAGATGTGAAATCGGTCAATATTCTAACTCTAAATAAATTTTATCGATGAAAAATATATCTCAGCACTATTTATTTTAAATCGCGTTATATTACAATCAGAGAATACAACGTGGCGGTGAATTTCCTACGCCTGGAAGTTTCAGTAACAAAGAGTTTTCAGCCACTGAAAACGCAACCTTAACACAATGAACCTAAGTTTGAACTTCCGTTGAAAGTTCAAGAGGTTTTCTATGTTGTTTTTGGATTCAACTTATTTGTGAAAACAGGAGTGAGAGAGAGGGGTCCAGGGGGTTCTGTGAGTGGGAGTAGGATGGAAATACACTAAATTTACGAAGCCACAGGTGGTGTACCTCGGGTACAGGCGTTGGTAGAAATGGAAGACGAATATTTTTTATTCTTAATCAAAATCTAAAAACTTATATCAGGAAAAAAGTTTTATTTTGCTTGAATTTTGTTTTATTTTTCATTATTCAGCGTATATTTTTTTACACTATGTATTATACTTACCCATTTTATGTCTATGACCAATTAACGCACTATAATAGTTCGTTGTGTTACCAACCCTTTTAGCTAAGGTCACATAAAACCAATCACTAGAAATATAAAATTAATCAATAAAACGCGTTTTGTCGACAGCATTACCACAGATAAAGGAATATGTAGTTCCTTAAATGGTGCAAAATGCTTACATTTTGACAGAAAGACATGACAAATATCTCGCGGTGCGCATCCTATATAGGCCCGCTGCACCCCGACAATTCCCAAATCTCCCGCTAGAAGCGATTATACAGTTTTCATACAACATTTCTTGCTTTACGAATGCGTTTGCGTGTGCTATACTCGAGTCAAAAGTCAAAACAAATGCACAGGCTCGGAGCTCTGATGAAGATTTGTCTGCTTGTCAAACATTTGTCAGTTTTGTGTATATATATCAGATCTGTGGTTTTGAAAAATAAAATCAGACGCCCATGCCTCTGTAAACTTTGTAGAGAGTTGTCTTATTTATATGGTTTGCCTAGAAGTAGCTAAATGTAGCGAAGTTTTGTAAAAGTCGATATTATTCACATTTTAGTTCACAAATGCGTGCGAAAAGTGACATCTGTTCGAAAACTGTGAAGCATTTTTCATTTTTCGCTTCAATTATATATTTATTGCGTTCACTATAATTTTTACTTTATAATTTCCGTAATTGGTGCTCAAAAGAATTTTAAATTGAGCTCAAGACTGTCGGCGGATTCACACGTTGTGGTTAATTTAAACTTATAAAATGTATACCTACTTAATATTAACGAACTGCTCTTTACCCGACTGCGCAACGCAAAGAGAGGGTAATGTGTGTATCAGCCTATGTATGTTTTTTCTTTTGTTGCGCTTTACAGATTGTGACAATTCTTTTACCAACAGGTAATGTCAAACACTGACGGAGCTAGATTTCATCCAACCTATTTTTTACATCTATACTAGGCATTATAAAACTGTAAAAAAGGCAAAAACTAAAATTAATGATATGGAGAAACTAAATCTGCAGATCTAGTAAATTTCCGAAAATCGAGTTTGTCTGTTTGTCAAAGTCAAAGTCAAAAATCTTTTATTCAATAAAATCTCTTTGATCACTTTGAATCGTCATTACGTTTTGCATGATTAGGTATAATTACATTTTTTTTTATTGGATGAGTTGGAGCTAGTTCGTCCCAAGCTTGTTTGTCTTCTAAATAATCAGATATTTTATAGTATGCTTTTAAAAGAAGTCTCTGTTTTATTACGTTTTTGAACTTGCCAATCGACAACTGAGACACATCACTTGGGATTTTGTTAAAGAAGCGTACACATCGTGGATCACGCCTAAACTACTGGACCAATTTCAATGAAAACTTATACCATGCAGAAGCCCTTTTTGCCGGATTGAAACATAGGCTATATTTTATTAAAATGAAAGACGTGGATTCTTAGATACAGCTTGAAATCTCTAAACCAAAAGCAGCCATTTGCTACGGCTCATCGTAAGCTGGTTGACAGATAGTTTGGTGGAAACTTTCGAACGCGTACGAAGTGTCTTGTATAAAGTCAGTATCAGCAAGTCTTGTATAAAGACATACAAGCCCTGAAAACTCTTATAAAATGTATCGTATCTAATAAGCCTCGACCTACATACACCACGTCAATATTAAACTTAATAAATAAAAACCTGTGCGTGCAGTCCCCACGCGCGGGAGAAGTTATACTTCGAGGGCCACGCATTCACTGTGTTTAATGTGAAATTAATAGTATTTATTTTTATGTACTTAACCAATATGCAGTACTAAATTTTCACTTCAAAATAAAAAGTAAAAAGTTGCGTGAACACTGCCATCTATTATATTTTGATTGTAGCGTATTATAGTCTCTTTCTATTTCCCCCGCTGTCAGTTGGAAGTCGTTTATCTTCATAAACACGGGCGGTCAAATGCTGAATTGCTAAACACTGCCATCTATATTTGATTGTAGCATTTGTAGCGTATTAGCCTCTGTCTCTTTCTATTCGGGGGGAATAGAAAGAGACAGAGACTATGTCATCCCGTAACGCAACGTTGTTGGAAGTCGCATTAGAAGTATAACTTCAATATTTAATCTTATTCCGCGATATTTCTAGATCAAACCTTAGGTACGTAGATCCACTACGTAGCGACTAGAAACAATAAGAAACGGTTTGTCAAAAAATATCTTTTACTTAAGCTACTGGCCTAGGTCCCAATTATATTTTCGGAATTTACCTGTGACGGATCAAAATGATACTTATGCCTTGTAACAATAATAGCACACAACATTATTGTTTGCGATTTTTCATAAATAATTTAAATGATTTTATATCTTCAGAAATGCTAAAATGTGAAAGTTAGTACTACTAATGTCGACCAAAGTCACGGGCATTGCAGTAGTTCGACATTTAGTAGGATAAGATAATGCACCATGTCAACCCTGAGAGTCGACATTGAACAAATGTTAATGTTGGTAAACTAGGCCTAATTTCTATGCGAATTCATTTACTGAGGATAATATGGTGATACCCTTCGTTTACTGTCTAGATAAAGCATTATCATCATCAACCGTAACAGCTAGATTTTGGAACTGACGCTTTCTAAGACTAAGATTTTTTTCTCGCGACCAAATTCCAGATATTATAGTCAAAGTCAAAAACCTTTTATTCAATAAAATCTCACTGATCACTTTGAATCGTCATTACGTTTTGTATGATTAGGTATGATTACCTACTATTTTTTTCTCACTGACCCATCTCGATGAAATAATTTGAATTTGAATAATAAAAAAACCTGTGCGTGGAGTCCCTACGCGCGGAAGAAGTTATACTTCGAGTGCCACGCATTCACTCTCGCTCTGTGTTTAATGTGAAATTAATTTAGTATTTATTTTTATGTACTTAACCAATATGCAGCACTAAATTTTCACTTCAAAATAAAAAATAAAAAGTTGCATGAACACTGCCATCTATTATATTTAGATTGTAGCGTATTAGTCTCTTTCTATTCCTCCCGCTGTCAGTTGGAAGTCGTTTAACTTCAAAAACACGGGCGGTCAAATGCTGAATTGCTGAACTCTGCCATCTATATTTGATTGTAGCATTTGTAGCGTATTAGCGTATTAGACTATGTCAACCGCGTAACGCAACGTTGTTGGAAGTCGCATTAGAAGTATAACTTTAATAAATACTTTTATGAAACCTACTCAGCGAAATATAAAGTCAAAGTCAAAGTCAAAAATCTTTTATTCAATAAAATCTCACTGATCACTTTGAATCGTCATTACGTTTTGTATGATTAGGTAGATTACATATTTTTTTTATTGGATGAGTTGGAGCTAGTTCGTCCCAAGCTTGTTTGTCTTCTAAATAATCAGATATTTTATAGTATGCTTTTAAAAGAAGTCTCTGTTTTATTACGGTTTTGAACTTGCCAATCGACAACTGAGACACATCACTTGGGATTTTGTTAAAGAAGCGTGCACATTGCCCTTTGAAAGATTTACTAATTTTTGTGAGCCTAGTGGTGGGAACAGCGAGTTTGTCTTTATTTCTAGTCCCAAAAAACCATTAAAAATATATTATAGCTTCTACGGGTATGGACCATTCTCTTTCCCAATTTCTCTGACCAGGCAGACCCTCTGAAATCCTTGTATATCATCACACAAATGTTCAAACCCACAGCAGAGAAAGAAGAGTAAAAAGCAAGCAAGCTATTGGCCAACTCTGGTGACGGAGATTTTAGGCCGCCTTAAGGCCTCGACACGACTGCTAGAGCGGGGACCGACAGTTTAACGTGCCCTCCGAAGCACGGAAGCGCTCAGATGTAAATGCCGCTAACGGCCACCCATCCAAATAGTGACCGCATAGAACGTTGCTTAACTTAGATTATCGGTTAAGATTGGCTAAGTAAGCTACGCCACGAGCGCTTCAGAAAGAAAGAAGAGTTACTTACTTAGGTACCAATCTAGTATCACCAGCCTCTGTGTCTAACTGTTGCTCCACGTTCTAGACACCTAGATCTAGCGTGTGTACACTACCGTATTGATTTTGTTCGATTCAAGTCTGAGACGGACTTTTTTATTATAACCTTCTTGAGGCCAAATTGAGCTATTCACGTACAAAACATAGTACAAGCTCTGCTTAGTTTAGTACTAGAGGGCGTTGTGTGAAATGTCCATGTCATATACTCCAGAAATTCCAACTAAGAAATGTCTACCAGTAAGGATTGCAGTTTTTGAAGTTATAAATAAATAATAATAAATAAATATTCACGGATATTTTTTAACACAACGCCTTCTAGTCCCAAACTAAGCTAAGCTTGTACTATGGAATTAGATGGCTGATAGAATACATACATACATTTTTTTTGTAAATACATACTTATAATATAGTAACACCCAGACACAGAACAAACATGTATGTTTTGCCACACACAAATGTTTGTTCTCGGTGGGGATCGAACCCACGACCCACAGCACGGAAGGCAGAGATACTACCGACTGAGCCATGACGCCTGTTTTACTTCTAATGCGACTTCCAACAACGTTGCATTATACGGGATGACATAGTCTCTAGACAGAGACTAATACGCTACAAATGCTACAATCAAAATATAGATGGCAGTGTTCCGCATTTTTTGAAGTTATACGACTTCCAACTGACAGCGTCAAACAAAAGAAAAAGAAGCATAGCTAGCTCTGTTAGCGGAACGGTGATGCGTCGGACTGCGGTCAGACCGACAACGGGATACGAGTTCAAATCCAAACCGACAGTATAGACTTTTTGCAACTTTTTACTTTTTATTTTGAAGTGAACATTTAGTAGGTACTGCATATTGGTTAAGTACATAAAAATAAATACTAAATTAATTTCACATTAAACAAAGAGCGAGAGTGAATGCGTGGCACTCGAAGTATAACTTCTTCCGCGCGTAGGGACTGCACGCACTGTTTTTTTTTTTTTTTTCAGAAATCCCAACTGCTATGTCGTAGGCATGGCAGCATCGTAGACATCGTAGCAGTGGGGATCCCCACTAAGTATTTGGTCCCAATTAAGAGCCTATCATTATCCATTAAAGTTGGCTGAATTTATACTTCTCTTTACTTTATGCTTATTTATATTTTATAGTAAAAAAATAGACCTAAAATAAGATGAGCTCCCATTTAATAATTTCCTAGTTTATAAAGATTTTGTTATTTTAGTTCGAGGCAAAGTACTGGTTTATTCCCATCGAGCCCACCGGCCGGCCCACTGGTGGACCGGATGGGAAAAAAATTCCCATCGATCCCACTCATTTGCATTAGCTTGCCTAGAAATCAAACGCGCTTAGGTGGATACAAAAAACGTTACTTACGTTACTCAAGAGTAGATTTATGTATGCTTGAGTATCAACATACGGGCTTTATGTAAGACATGGCCGAATACCCAAATGCTACTTACATTAAGTTCATGCTTAAATTATTGCCGTCTCTTACCAATGAGTAATGACAAACCGAGGCAGGGCAATTTTAAATGGTTATTAAATTTGAGTAACGCTTCAGTATTCGGCCTATAGTACCTTTGTATCAGAAGCCATAGACTTAGGCCGGAATACTGAAACGTCACTCAAATTGAAGCACCATTTATAATTGCTCTGCCTCTGTTTGACATTACTCACTTGTAAGAGATGGCAATAATTTAAGCGTGAACTTAATTAAAGTGGCGTTTCAGTAAGGTAGTAAAAACAAGTTACTTTCATCCACATGCTTACGTAAGACACCGTTTCCCATCGTTTTCGTCAATTCACCCCCCATTGTCTCCAGTTAAAAATGGGGAGGGAAGTGGGTCGCTCAATCGATAGGGGGTGGTGAAACGTATAGCGTGGACATCGTCCTCTTTCTTAGGAGAATTTTCTAGCTAGTTTCTTGTTGAAGTTATACTTCTAATGCGACTTCCAACAACGTTGCGTTACGGGAGGATACAGCCTCTGTCTCTTTCTATTCCCCTCGAATAGAAAGAGACAGAGGCTGTATCCTCCCGTGCTACAATCAAAATATAATAGATGGCAGTGTTCATGCAATTTTTTACTTTTTATTTTGAGATCAAAATTTAGAACTGCATATTGGTTAAGTACATAAAAATAAATACTATTAATTTCACATTAAACACAGAGCGAGAGTGAATGCGTGGCACTCGATCGAAGTACAACTTCTTCCGCGCGTAGGGACTCCACGCACAGATTTTTTATTTGTAGGTTAGAAGCTCTTGATTGAAGACTTCACACGGCAGGTTTTTCATACGCTGTTCAAACCTCTGATCAACTAACCATGTGATAAATGCAAACGTATCGTAACGCTAGCGTATTCGAGATACACTGCGCGGTGACACTACAACGGTTGGCAGTCGAGCTGGCGTTGACGCGCAATATAACTCGAGTACGTTAACGCGGCGACTGTCAGAATTGTTCGTGAATCGTGGCACTGCCTGATTGGCTTGCTGAAAAACCACTCATCATCAATAGTGACATGTCCAATTTGACACGAAATAACTATTGGTCAAAAAGTATTGAAAAATTTCCTCGTTTCATCAGTATATTTACCGTGTGAATTTTATGGAGATATCTCTGTGATAATAGTACGTGCCCATTGGTGGGCCAGATGGGAAAAAAATCCCAACGAGCCCACTATGCAAATGAGTAGGCTCGATGGGTTTTTTTTTCCTATCTGGCCCACCAGTGGGCTGACTGGTAGGCTCGATGGGAATAACCCTGCCCAATAGTAATTTGACACGCAATTTTTTATTGTTACCTCTGTTTAGTATTAACTAGCTTTCCTATGCGACTTTGTCCGCGTCCCGTCTGATCTTTTAATATACGTCGCCGAGTGCGGCTGCATAAGATGCAGTACAGTACAGAGGTACGTTTACGAAGCTTGTCTGAATCAACAAGTACAAAGTGGTAGGAGCTGGTAGTCGAAAACGAAAACTATTTTCTTGTGTTTAAATCAGCTACGTGCGCACTTAGACGCAAGTTTTGCAATTCAGTTTTTAATTTAATAATATTTGATAGCATTGACGTAGGAATATCATAGATACAGTGGCGTAGAATCAGCGTAGCGCTATCGTAGCGTCGGCGTAGCAACATCGTAGCGCTTACGTAGTGCTATCGTAGCTTCAGCGTAGCAACATCGTAGCGCTATCGTAGCTTCAACGTAGCAACATCGTAGCGCTTACGTAGCGCTATTGTAGCTTCAGCGTAGCGATATCATAGTGTTACTGTTATTTGAAGTCATATCGTAGGGATGCCGTGCTCTTAGCGTCAGCGTAGCGCTGTCGTAGCATCAGCGTAGAGCTATTGTGTTCCTTACGTAGCCACCACCAACTGCAATGTGGAGCGACGATTGAATCACGGAATGTCAGAAAGAAGAAATATGAGACATTTCGTTTTTCTTTTTTTCTGCATTATGTAAAGTCTACTAACTAATAGTATGCACACGTGCGCTCATTGGTAAGTGCTTCTTCTTCTTATTTTTACTGGCCTCATGCTTAATTTTTTTTTGGTTTGCTACGCAGTGCTTTTTGTTTTCATGTACTATGCTGTCCATTTTTGCATCATCACAGTCATCCCAATCTATCTATACTATTATAAAACTGTAAAAAGCAAAAAACTAAAATTAAAGATATGGATAAACTAAATATGTAGATATACTAAATAAACGATTCTGATTTCGAAAATCGAGTTTGTCTGTTTGTATGTTTGTTCGCGATTCACGCCTAAACTACTGGACCAATTTCAATGAAACTTATACCATTCAGAAGCCCCTTTTCCGGATTGAAACATAGGCTATATTTTATTGAAATTAAGGACGTGGATTCTTATATACAGCTTGACCTCCCGAAATCAAAAGCAGCCATTGACACGAGGTTCAGATACTTTGGTTTCGCACGCGTACGAAGTCGAGGGTATCAGCTAGTTGTTTATTAAAAATGATATAGGTAGGTAAGAATTTTTGATAAATTCATATTTAAGTACCTATACTATACCTAGTAGCTAGTTACGACCATAATGACATTGATCGCGACCTTGTCAAAATGCAGTTTCGTCTAGACGAATATCAATGAGTGCACAGCAGATTGGATGAATAATCTTGTTACCCGTTGCTACCCGTTGCAATCTTACTGAAAAATATGAAAATATAAAGAACTAGCTAATACCCGCGACTTTGTACGCGTGCGAAACTTTCCACCAAAATGTTTGTCAACCAGCATACGATGAACCTTGTAGCAAATGGCTGCTTTTGGTTTAGAGAGTTCAAGATGTATCTAAGAAATCCACGTTTTAAATTTCAATAAAATAAAATAGAAAAAAAATAGCTTCTGAATGGTATAATTATGTTTCATTGAAATTGGTCCAGTAGTCAAGGCGTGATCCGCGAACAAACAAACAGACAAACTCGTTTTTCGGAATCCGAATCGTTTATTTCATAGATCTGCATATTTTTAGTTTATCCATATATTTAGTGAGGTGAAAAAAAAGTACTGGTGAAAAAAGAAACTGTTTATTCGTCTTTAATTTGTGGTCTCTCTGTCCGTCATTTTTAACAAACAATATTTCCAGTATCAAGTGAATTATTTGACCTAATATTAGTCACGTCATTCGTCAAGTTTCTCAAAGTGAATAGTTCGAAAATGACATCACTAGCGGATGTCAAACTCAAAACAGCCATTATAAAGAGTTTTACCATAACTTTCGACTAGAATATAAACAGGCTAGACTCTCATAGTATGCTGTTTCACTGCCACCGACACGACATCTATACGATATCGCTGAAGAGTAAATCTGGGCCCTGATTATCTAATTTCGATACCATCAGAATCTGTCAAATTACAATAAAAATCTGACAATATAAACAAGTCGACGTGTCTATCTTGATCATCCTGTGTATGGTACTATAGTAGGTGCCAAATAACACCGCAATACAGGTCATTCACCCACCTTCACCACTATGTCACAAAATTTAATTTATGTATGGTAAACAAACAGTACCTACTGACGAGATTCGAGCGATACCGTCTTAGCGACAGGTTTGTATGGAAAGCGGCAGAATTAGCCATACATAAATTGAATTTTGCGACATCGTGGTGAAGGTGGGTGAATGACCTGTATTGCGGTGTTATTTGGCACCTACTATAGCAAATATTCTGTGGTACTGGCCGCATTCACATTGTATCGGCGCAGGCATTTAGAGTCCTTTCCATGAAAGAAGTCCCGCAGACGCGTCGCTGTAGTCGACCTTAAGTATTATTTCTCGGGCAGCACTTTTAACAACTTTAGGCATTGAAAACAAGACTTTGATCACAGAAACCAAATAAAAACGCTCTAGCATCCGAACACATTAACAGCACCTGACAACTAATTTAAAATTTAGTTTTAAAGTTTAGTTCCGGAAATTTCCGCGGGACTTCTGTCATGAAAAGGACTCTATGTTCGAGCCTATTAACATGTCTTTATCGTGTCGTTTCCGGCCTGTATGCAAACGCCCATAGACTAAAAACAAAATACTTTTGTCTATGCTACTTTGAATAGTGTTATGCTAAAAGTTATTATAGTTTTTGAACAATAGATCATCGATAACTATTTTTAGAAGCAAAATGCCTTTTGTCTGTTCTAAAATGAGGTAGGGACATTTCACATGACGTTTTTTAGTTCCAAACTAAGCAAAACTTGTTTTATGGGAACTATGTTATTGATAAAATTATTACTTATTTTGTAAATACATACCTACTCGTACTTATATAGTAGGTATACTAGCTGTACCGCCTTTTTTCGCAGAAAAAAGTTGCCTATGTCCTTTCTCAGGTACTGTAAAATACTGTACTTTGTATCCCTGGCTCACTGGTACACCGAGCTGGTCTTCCACTGTCTTCCGTCCGTGACCGTATATGTCGGCTAACTCCCCGACCCCCTCGTCTCCCGCCCTCACGTCGGGAGACATTGACAGGTCGGGAGTTTGACACATGACAGTTACCTAACCACTCGTGCAAGCGAGACAGGGTAACGCATCTACTGAATAGATGCAAACACTACAGGTACTATCTGTATACCTACTAAATTTAATTTAAATTGGTTCAGTAGTTTTGGCGTGAAAGCGCGACAGACAGACAGAGTCACTTTCGCACTTATAATATGTTAGGATTAGGATATCACTCAGACATAAATATTAAAATTAATAATAGAGAACACATACTTAGTGGGGTTTTTGGTCACACTGCTACACCGTGGTAGGTATGCTACGACGCAGCCAGTGGGAATTTCGGGAGAAAAAACCTCTATCTCAGATTCCTGGAATATATTATACCAAACCAACATCATGTTACCCACACTCGTTTGTACTCAATGGGCATCAAACCCACGACCCACAGCACGGAAGGCAAAGCTACTGGTATAAAGTATTCACATATGAAAAGGGAATCCAATTAATTATGAAATTCCTTATCCGAAATATAAAAACCATTCGACAGAAAAAATCGCTGACTCCTATACCAAAGTGTAAAACATGACACACTGCCACACTAATCAAACAACACACCAAAATTGTATTTGTCATGCCTCTATTTATGACTCACTATAGCTGCCGCCCGCGACTTCGTTCGCGTCCCGTTGGATCCCGTTAATTTTCCGGGGTAAAAAGTAGCCTATGTGTTAATCCAGGTCATGGACAATATATATTCCAAGCTTCATCCAAATCGGATCAGCAGTTTTTGCGTGAAAGAGTAACAAACATACATACATCCTTACAATATTAGTAGGAAGTAGGATGTATCTATGTACCTAATATAAGTACCTACTGGGACTCTTTGTCAGAGTTTGTCCGGGGAAGTACTACCACCGTGCCTATACCTACCAAGTAATAATACTCGCATTGCTTTGTTTCGGTTTTATGGGTATGCAATTACATACTCATGTGACATCACATTTTTATATCTCAGCGGTGGACGCAGTCCAATGCCTCGCGGGACACGCTCTCGGTGGACGTGGGTCGGTGAAACTTGGAATGTATACATACTTACTCAACCAAGATAAGCATATTAAAATTTATTTTATCCCACGCTTCCGATTAGTACTGATTTGGACCAGTTGAGCTATCTATAAATCGTTTGCAACGGTTTGTAGATAGCTTAACTGTTTCATGTGTATTTTGTAAATATTGTAAATACTGTATTAGTTGTAATTTTCTTTGTGAATAAAGCATTTTTATCCCAATATCATAATAATCCAAGGATTAAAATGTTCTAGATATAGCGAAGGAATATGAACATGATCACGAACAAATCTGCGACAGTCGACGTTCCATAAACCTAATATTCGAATCATATTGCGCGTCAACGCCACCTCAACTGCCAAACGTTGTAGCGTTACCGCGCAGTGTATCTCAAATCCCAACTAGCATTACGATACGTTTACGATTGTCGTTTATGAAGCTAGTTCAATAGGTTAAAAGTTTATCAACCTGCATATTAAGCTAACACGACAGAGTCATATTTCTGTATTTAAGCATTATTTTAGTTTTTAGTCTGACATTTTTCTCCCACGGTTTCGTCTATGCAACGATATTCGACTCCAGACGAATTTTGTTTATGGTTTGCAGACTGTCCATTTAAAAAAGTATTATTATGGATTCGTGGAAATATTTTCGATTGTCTAATGCCGACTGTTGTTAATAAACAGAAATTAAAATAATAATCTTGGTATACTACTATAAAACTGTAAAAAGCCAAAAACTAAAATTAAAGAAATAGATAAACTAAATACTGATCTACTAAATAAACGATTCTGATTCCGAAAATCGAGTTTGTCTGTTTGTTTGTTTGTTCGCGCATCACGCCTTGACTAATGGGCCAATTTCAACGAAACTTATACCATTCAGGAGCCCTTTTTCCGGATCGAAACATAGTCTATATTTTATTGAAATCAAAGACGTCGATTCTTAGATACAGCTTGAACTCTCTAAACCAAAAGCAGCCATTTGCTACGACGTTCATCGTATGCTGGTTAACAGACATTTTGGTGGAAAGTTTCGCACGCGTACAAAGTCGCGGATATCAGCTAGTGGTGCATAAAACTTGTATTTTTGTTACAAATAATAATAAATAAATATTCACGGACACTTAACACAACGCCTTCTAGTCCCAAACTAAGCAAAGCTTGTACGATGGGAACTAGATGGCTGATAGAATACATACATACATTTTTTTTTGTAAATACATACTTATAATACATAGAAACACCCAGACACAGAACAAACATCTATGTTTGCCACACAAATGTTTGTTCTCGGTGGGAATCGAACCCACGACCCACAGCTCGGAAGGCAGAGCTACTACCGACTAAGCCATGACGCATGTCAAATGATAATTTTATTTCGGTGAATCTTAACTTAAAATAGCTAAAAAATGAGTTACTTTCTCACTTATCATACTTGTCTTATCTGGCAGCAAGATACATAATCAAAGAGTAAGATTTGAACCCCCAGATCGCAAGCCAAATCACCCCACTAGTCTCACAGCTCACATGATAACAAAATAATGTCCTTTGCCAATGTAAATGACTCGATCTAGCGCAAGGTCGGTCTAGATGTAGGTCGCCTGCGTTTTGGTGCCTATACCTACGGGGCCGGATTAAGGGGGCATCCGGGGTTACCGCCCCGGGACCTTCGCAACAGAAGGGCCTAATAGAAACTTCGGAAAAAAAAAATTTCAAATTCCGACGAGTTAACAACAAACTAGAAAAAAGCTCGGAAAGTTCCGTTCGTTGATATAGTAGGTGCCAAATAACACCGCAATACAGGTCATTCACCCACCTTCACCACGATGTTGCAAAATTCAGTTTATGTATGGTAAACAAACAGTACTATGAGATTCAAGGGATACCGTCTTAGCGACAGGTTTGTATGGAAAGCGACAGAATTAGCAATAAATTGAATTTTGCGACATCGTGGTGTAGGTGGGTGAATGCCCTGTATTGCGGTGTTATTTGGCACCTACTATGCCTACTTAAATTTGATTTCGGATAATTCTTCTTTTTGATTATGTTTAAACATGTTTGTTAAATGCTAAGAGAATCTACTTGGTTGTTCAATAAATTATTTATTAAAAAATTCGAGGGAAAAAATTGTTTTTTTGGAATTGATTTGGGGGCCTCCACTCCTTTGTCCCAAGGCCTCCAGAGCCCATAGTCTGAGTTTTGTTTTGTTGATCGAAACGCATATCGAGTAGCGACTTGCGAGATATTTTGTAAGAAAATTCGATAAGCGCTTCTAGCAGCAGATTTGCAAACTATTTTTCTCCACACAAAAATTGCGAGTTTCTCGATTCTCGCAAATCAACATAACAAAACTCAGATTACGGGCTCTAATCTCTTAATCTGGCCCTGCCTACCTACTTTAGGCTAGGTACGATACATCGGTGCCTAACTCGTGAGCGAATCTAGTTTATGGTTAGGTATATACCTACGCTGTCATTTGGTTTCGCACGATCTGATTGAGACTTAATTAATTTAGGTATAGCCTTGCACTAATAATGTTAGGCCGTGCTCACTTTGGATACGATATCATCCGAATTTGATTCGTACGACTACGCACGAATGATACCGACCTTCCAAGGACTATGGGAGCGCTCACACTGCATGCGATCAGTCGTACGTATACGTACGTTTACTTACGACGTCCGAATACAATCCGAACTTGTTGGGATTTATTATGCAGTCGTACTATTTGACGGAGAAAAACGTATTCAGTGTGAGTACTCAATTCGTACGAACATTACTCGTACGTTTACGTACGAACAAATTCGTGTCCAAAGTGAGCACGGCCAGAGTTAGTTATTAAGTGTTTGCATACTACGCGATTACGACACGTGCACGACAACGACAAAAATAGGTTTTCGAAGCGGTGTGAAAGCGTCTACACTAGTTAGGTAACTACTAAATCCACGTCCTCCTTGGATGTGCTCAGTGAGGTAATGCATCGTTGTAGACCACTTAACATTTTTAAGATGTTAGAACTAAACTATACCAACCTACATAAAAAATATTTTCTCGATAAGTGAAATGTTATAATTTCTTAAGAAAATGAAATCCTCTGCTAACCTAACATCAGGTGACATCGGATTGAACCATAATTCATAAAAATAATTCAGTTATAAAAAAGAAATATGAAATTAGCTTTGGCGCCGATATCGTGTCGATGCTAGTGTAAAGTAGTGTACGTATGCCCAGCTAAATCGAACATCAGGAAGTGGGTCAAAATCTTACAAGATTTGACTTAAACAATCATTATAAACACACAAACCCACAAACAAACATTTGCAAGTTAGTTTTATTCACATAGAAAATTACAACTAATACAGTATTTACAATATTAACGATATTTACAAAATACAAATGAACAGTTGAGCCATCTACAAACCGTTGCGAACGATTTATAGATAGCTCAACTGGTCCAAGTCAGTACCAATCGGAAGCGTTTTGCAAATTAAATTAAAATCTGGTAAAAAAGCATATTTACTCTCCCATTTTATATATATATATAATATATCTATACAAATATTATAAAGAGGAAAGGTTTGATTTTTTGTTTGTTTGTTTGTTTGTATGAATTGAATAGGCTCCGAAACTACTGGACCGATTAAAAAAATTCTTTTACCATTAGAATCCTACATTATCCCTGATGAACATAGGCTATATTTTATCCCGGAATTCCCACGGGAACGGGAATTACGCGGGTGAAACCGCGAGGCGCTGCTAGTTTTATATAAAACTAGCAGCGCCTCGCGGTTTCACCCGCGAAATTTTTTTTATTGGTCCAGTAGTTTCGGAGCCTATTCAATTCATACAAACAAACAAACAAACAAAAAATCAAACCTTTCCTCTTTATAATATTTGTATGTATAGACAATGAAAAGAAAATTGCAAGTTTCCAAAAGCAACGCTCACTCAAAATACTTGCCAGTGGAATAGTAATTCTCCCAAAATCAACGGGTAAAAATAGTAAAATGCTACGAAATATTTAGCTTGAACTCGTTTCGTGCACAAAAAAGATGTTTAAGTGGGAAATAAAGTAGGCAGCTAAATGCTTACTCCATTTTCTCACGCTACCAGTTTATTTCCAACAAAAACGGGGTACGATTAAATTGTACCCAAAAATTGGGGAAAATGTTGCCGGTGTTCCGTATATTTTTGAACATTTTAATGAGAAAAACTAATGGTACACTACATAGGTAGGTAGGTAGGTACGTAGTTATTATCTAATTTTCTTCAATATCTTTGCCTTAAAGACAATTATTTTCTTGTTATGATCTCCAAAAAAGGTTACTTACGTATCAACCCACTTCAAAAAACAACTCTTAGTTTTTGAGAAGGAAAAAAACTAAAAGTATTCTAATAATTGGTCTGTTTTATAGCTAAGATTAGCATTTGTTTATGTCAAATGTTTCATGTTTTAAGGTTAGCTGGTAGAGAATTCTTTTTTAGCATTAAGTTCTCCTATATAACATTACTTTTAAATTTTGCAATACAATATTTTCTATCTATCTAGCTATATTTTTATTCAACATCAGATTTGATTTCAAAATCCTGTTCCTACAGAACCCTAAAAATTAAAAAAAGAGCTTCAGTTTCTGCACCGGCCGCGTTCAACGTACGACACAAATATGATGTCGTTTTTCGTCAATTCCCGTTGTTTTTTCCGCGTTTTTTTCCTCATTTTTTTCGTTTCCTCTATTTCTACCCTCAATTTTCTTCGTTTTTCAGTTGCTCATACTCTTTCATCTGGTTATTTTAGACTATTTCATAGAGTTACGAATAATTACAGTGAGAAGGGTCCACACTCAATATTAATTAGGTAGGTATAGTTGATTTACACTACGTCATGTCTGTCAGAATTTGCGACGCTTTTCTATTGGTGTTAGATTCTGTCTTTTTTTACAAAAAAAAAATTTAGACGGTCATATTCACAGCCTGATTGAAAAAATACGATATCTGCCGAAACAAATCAAAGACTCGGTTACTTAACAATTACGCTCTTATTCATCTATAAAGTGTTCAAACTTACACGTCACACATTCGTTGAATACACACACAACAACAAAATTTACTTCTTATTCTTACCTCTTAAAATTTTCAAATAAAAAAGTCAAAGTGACATTGACACCTCTACAGTTTTCTCTAGTCCATGGTTAGCGTCAGTTTCGTTTAAGCTGGTAACCTAACTGTGCGCTGATGGATTTTTCTGTTTTTCCACGAAACGCCGTTTTTCAGTACTGACGGCTATTTACGAATAAACTGTTTGCTTGGACAGGGAGAGCTGTGGAGTCGCTCGGATTTTTTATTTCAAAACTTCTTGTTTATAGATACAAACTGTCTTGTATTTTATATCTTTGGATCACTGTTACACTAAGCTGTGCCACAAAATAAATGTAACAATCATAGACTTATCGTAAAGATAGTGAATCCGAAATACACTGCGCGGTGACGCCATTACCTACTTGGCAGTCGAGCTGGCGTTGACGCACAATATAATTCGACTGAAAACCCGTCTCTATAACCAGTGTGTCCTGCCTACCATGACATACGGTGCCGAGACATGGACGCTCACTAAGGAGACTTTGCACCGAGTACCAGTTGCACAAAGGGCCATGGAGCGAGCCATGCTCGGCATAACACTCTTAGATCGAGTTCGCAACACCGAAATCCGTTGCCGTACGAAAGTATACGACGTCGGTGATAGGGCGGTAAACCTAAAGTGGAGTTGGGCAGGACACCTGGCTAGACGTGGTGATGGCCGGTGGAGTAAAGCCTTGACGAAATGGTGGCCGAAATCAGGCCGAAGGAATCTGGGCCGTCCGAAAGCGCGATGGGTCGATGACATCGTAAAGGTAGCAGGAAACACCTGGTTGTGGCACGCACAGGACAGAGGAGGCTGGCTTGACATGAAGGAGGCAGTGGGTGATACCGGGCTGAGATGATGATGATGATAATTCGACTGTTAGGTTTACGTAGATAACGTGGCAACTGTGAGATTTGTTCTTGATTACCCTTTCTCCATCAGTATCTCTGTCGTTTACCGTCATCTCCAAACTCTCCTCTTGACCCCGCCGTTGTATTTCCACCCAAACGTTCAGATGACATTGACAAGTCAGCAGAAGCTTATTATAAGTTGGATGTTACAATTTGTTACAAAAATAATGACACAAATTCATGAAACACGACTCTACAGATTCCTTGTCCGTATTTCGGCAAACGGGTATTGCCAGCGGCTACTAGATATTGTCAAGTGTCGTGTTGTGACGTCACTATGACATTCGGGAAATTCTTTTTTTGAAATTGACAATGCACGCCATTTTTGACACGAAGCCGCTGCGTCATGCGGTTTTGGGTTGTACTCTTATTGTAGCTGGGATTAGGTAGGTATATTGTTTTGCGTGTTTTGATTCGTGTCAGTAATTTTTACTAGGTATAACCTAGTTTTTAAACGGTGATACACCTAATTACTTAGGTAGCTCGGTAATTAAGGTAAATCACAAACGTTTATGACTAAAAATAAGCAAAACTTTCATAAAACCAATGCGTACCTCGTTAAAACTAACCTATAAAAATATCTTGTATCGGTTTTCCTGTTAGGTAGGTGCAAATTATTATATTTTTAAATATAAGAATAAAATGAATCCTTAATTCCAGTTCAAGCTTGAATATTGTTTTAAAAACAATATTAGGCTGTATGCGTTCTCAGAGAAAACAATTAAGCTGACATTACATTTTATAAGGAAGACGGGTCCATGACGTAGTCTTTATTAACGGCATGCAATTTTTGACAAATCTAAATTCAAAACTGTCACAAAAGGTCTATGTCTAACCACCACACCACCTAAGACTTAGGTATATCTGCTTGTTCGAACACTACTTTCACAAAAATAAGAAAAAAAACTGGTAATATTTTTTTGTACCTACTTTATTGTAAATTACCACTGCCTTAAAAAAAACATCTAAAAAAAAACATAATTATTTACACAAAGCGGTTTAGTAAAGAAGTTTCTTCATAAAATGTCCAAAAAAAAGTCAAAGATATAAATGCATATAAATGCCAAAAACCTCTATCCACGTCTGGAATCCGGCGTAATTATACAGTCGGGGTACGAACTTAAACGCTCTGCCGAAACGTAATGGGGATGAAAATAGAGGTTGGATGAGGGTAGTCTGAGTTTTACCTAGGTACTCATCTGTGTTGTATGCTAGCCCCAATTATAGTGTAGAGAAGTGTCTGAAATGTATCGTAGGGATGAAGCCAAAACTGCATAAGTGGAAAACAAAGTTTCTTGAAGCTTCGAGCATTAGGCTGATAATCTATCTCTTTAAACGAGCAATTCTTGTATATATGACAGGCGTCATGGCTCAGTCGGTAGTAGCTCTGCCTTCTGTGCTGTGGGTCGTGGGTTCGATCCCCACCGCGAACAAACATCTGTGTGTGGCGAACATAGATGTTTGTTCTGTGTCTGGGTGTTACTATGTATTATAAGTATGTATTTACAAAAAAAAATTATATAAGTATTATATCAGCAATCTAGTTTCCATAGTACAAGCTCTGCTTAGTTTGGGACTAGAGGGCGTTGTGTGATATGTCCAAGTTTTTTTTTTTTTTTTTTTTTTTTTATATATATCCCTAAATAATCTGAATCTTGACTGTTAGGTTTCATGAAATTTAGTATACAGGAGATTTCGGGGGCGATAAATTGATCTAGCTAGGACTCATTTTCAGAAAACGTCGTTTTATTCGTGTTTTCAAGTAAACACTTAAACAGAAAAATGTGACTCTTCCCGACATCTATTGGCGAATAATAATATCTACTATTTTTTGAAGTTATACTTCTAATCGTTCATAGATGGCAGTGTTCAGCATTTGACCGCCCATGTTTATAAGTACTACATATTGGTTATGTACATAAAAATAAATACTAAAACAATACCGAGCAAAGCGGTATTGTTAATGCAAGAAACTTGTTGATAGCAACTTAGCTTAAAGCGCTTTTTCTAGAAATCTATAGAGGTCCATGAGGTATGTAAATAGGTAAACAAACTCAAAAATCCAAATGGCTGTTACTGGAATTTCTAGTAACATCGAATCTTTTTGAGTTTGTACCTACAGCCTAGTTTTTGTTTACATGTTTACTTGCTTATACCTCATGAACTTGTTCTATGGAACAGGCCAATTAAACATTACAATACAATAAATCGTTTATTTATACAAAGGTGTTCATAAAAAAACCAGTGCGTGCAGTCCGTACGCGCGGGAGAAGTTATACTTCGAGTGGCACGCATTCACTCTCGCTCTGTGTTTAATGTGAAATTAATTTAGTATTTATTTTTATGTACTTACCAATATGCAGTACTAAATTTTCACTTCAAAATAAAAAGTAAAAAGTTACATGAACACTGCCATCTATTATATTTTGATTGTAGCGTATTATAGTCTCTTTCTATTCCTCCCGCTGTCAGTTGGAACTCGTATAACTTCAAAAACACGGGCGGTCAAATGCTGAATGGCTGAACACTGCCATCTATATTTGCTTGTAGCATTTGTAGCGTATTAGACTATGGGAACCGCTTAACGCAACGTTGTTGGAAGTCGCATTAGAAGTATGACTTCAAAATGTGTGGAACAGGCCCATGAGGTATAAGTATGTACACAAAAATTAGGGTGTATTGCAATCGCAGGCAATCGCATTCGAAGCCCAGTGAGCCGTGTGGAGTATCGCTTGAATAGAAACACAAAAGCGCAGGCTACGGAAGTGGGACAGGCGAGCACACAAGTGAATGTACGAATAAAAAATTCAGTGGAAATCAATAAATGTGCCTTAGTGTCAGTAGTACCATTGATTTGTACCATTGATGGTACAAGTGACACAACTTTGTATCCTTAGTACCATTAAAGAAAAGTAAAGATATTCCACGTAATTTCATTTTTGTCAGCGGCTAAATTATTCTGCTGACAAAATATTTAAACCTTTTAGGAGATAAATTTGAGTATTTTGTGCAAATACAGCCCCCGAAGCGAGAAGCAAAAAATCTAAATGAATATATTTAGCGGTTAAATTTTAAATGATCAGCATTATGAAGAATTTATACTAAGCGTGACTCAATCAGCATAGATTTGAGTGGAAATCACAGAGAACCTAATACAAAACTGTAAAAAAAAAAATTACAATGTATTTTATAGGTGAATTGTCTTCTAGATGAGGCTTGTTTTCTTTATTGCGTTTTAAATTGAAATTTTACCTCACCTAGATACTTTATGTTTTTTCATTACATGAATGTTTTACCTACCATAATATCTACCAATATTCAATAATATCCATATTTAAGAATACTCTTTCTAAGAGGTGAAGTCGCTAAAAATTCACTTCAACAAAGCTACGGAAATCTCACTCGTACTCTTCTGTATTTGAATATCTAAACACTTGTCTAGTTAAGTGTACGAGACGGGCGCCAACCGTCTGGTCTGTCAGCGAAAACTGAGATTACACCGAAACTGAACTAAACAGGAGGATAACTGTTGCACCTGTATTTACCTCTTGTTTACTGGAACTTGCTCAAAGCTGAATGGAAAATGTATACTACAATTTTGCTTTTGGTAATAGAGATAACTTGTGATCTGTGATAATAATATGAAAGGTTAGGTACTCAGTACTTATGTAACAGTTTTATCGAAATCTGATAATACAGAAAGTGGTAATAAAGAGGTAATTAGTAGTCAATACGTACTATAATCATTGGAAGTTGACTAAGTAGTGAAAAATATGACACAAATACAATTTTAAAACACTCAATAAAATCACACACAATAGAAATAAGGAAGACCAGACACGCAAAAGGAAACAAAAAAACTTTAGTATCCAGAGATTGTAATTTATTAATCATAACAATGTAATTACGAAATGGGTGCACAGAAATTATTCTCATTATTTAATTAAAATCGTCACTGGCAGCACAGAGCCAATAAAAAATAAAAAATTATTTAAATAAAGAACATTCCACATTTAAATTGAGTACCAATGTATTGTCCAGTTAGAAACGTTATGCAAGTCGGAACTTTAATTTCCTCGGGAGACATTGACGGCGAAATGACAATAACCGCTTTATTTTAATAGAGAACAATTGTCGACGCGGCTGTACCGGTGACCATTTATTTTAAATTCAAATTGTCGACGCGACTGTACATACCGTTTATTATTTATTTTAGTGTGTTGCTTGTCTGTTTGTTTGTTCGCGGATCACGCCTTAACTACTGGATTAATTTCAACGAAACTTATACCATTCAGAAGCCCTTTTTACGGATTAAAACATAGGCTATATTTTACTAAAATCGAAGACGTGGATTCTTAGATACAGCTTGAACTCTCTAAACCAAAAGCAGCCATTTGCTACGAGGTTCATCGTATACTGTTTGACAGATATTATGGTGAAAAATTTCACACGTGCTAAGTCGCGAGTATCAGCTAGTTTAGGTATAATTATAATTATTTTTTATTGCACAAACATTGATGCAAAGCATGTGGCGCCAAAAGTGACAGTTTCCATTTACAAATAGTGCATTGAAGCCTGCAGGTTGGCAGTATTGGTGCTCTTCGCCGAAATCGTTCTGAATTCAAACAACAGCTCGAGTGTCCATCCCCGGAATCGGCGCGGAAATTTTTGTTATCTTTTCGTGTTCCCCGAACGGATTTTAAATTGAGAACACAAGCGAGAGCTGTAAAATGCTGCGATTATTACAAGTGACATTACTTTTTTAGCTAATAATTTGAAGCATTCCACTTTTGCGCACCAAAAAAGAAGCGCACCTGCGCTATTCCACTTTTGCGCACCAAACGATTTTAAGCTTGCGCACCAGGGATAAAGTGTAGCGTCTAGTGATGGGGTATTGCGTTTCACTGCTACAACAATTTGATTATAAACATTAATTAAAAGTTTGTTGATTTTGGTTTAATCTTCAAGTCCCCAAAGTTTTCGGCAAAAGTCATTCACTATAAGCTTTACATTATGTAGGTGCGTGCTAGATCCAAAACACGTTGACTTTTTTAAGCATAGGTTCCAAAAATCATACCCGGACCTGTTGACTTCAGCCAGACAATCATTCAAAGTAATAAACTGCCTATAATGATACTATTCATTAAAACTTTTTGGGGAGTTGGCTATTTTTTTCTTGGCCATCAGAGCCCGTAGTCTGAGGTTTGTTATGTTGATTTGCGTCAAGCGAGAATCGAGAAACTCGCAGTTTTTGTATGGAGAAAAATAGTTTGCAAATCTCTTATCGGCGCTTATCGGGTTTCCATACAAAATATCTCGCAAGTCGCTTCTCGATATGCGTTTCGATCAACAAAACAAAACTCAGACTACAACAAAACTCAGTCTACGGGCTCAGCAGCATTTTACCGGCCCAGCGTCGTGTTGCCATAATCGCGGGTGATAAGGACGCATTGTTTTAAAATACGTTTCGATTTGCGGCGTTTCTCGGACGTGACCAATGGATTTTAGAACGTTTGATAGGCCAAATGTTAAGTTATTGTTTTTTGATTATAAAAACAGTATTTTTGTGCTTATGAGTTTGAAATATATACTTCTTTTTACTTTTGACTTTTTCAAGTCTTTTTTCATACGTACTGGATTTACTTAGGTTAAAATACTTCAAAAAAATCCATAATCGGTAATTATGTAAGAAAAGAAGAAAAAAAATCAAAATGAAATTTATTAAACAAGACTAGGTTGGTAGGTTAGGTAGGTACATAGACAACAACATAGGTAATGTCATATGTGAAATTTTTAGATTTCATTTATTTGGCTATAATTATTAACATTGGAGGTTATGATAAGTCAACAACACAACTATTTAATGTGCCACATAAGTACTTATTTAAAAATTTAAGTAGGTACCTATTTTCTAGTTCTTTTATACTTTTCCAACATGAATCTTTAACTTATCTAACATTTTTAAAAGATATAAACTACGTAATTTTATTACCCAGCATTTAAGTTCTTCCACAGATCAATAAGCAAGGTAACCGACCTCAAATGGAATAAAAAAGAAATAAAAACCCGTCCCGTACGCTCATAGTCCATTATTAGACTGCTATAATGAAGCGAACGGATCCGTGAGAATTACGCATGCGCTAAACACATACTTAGTCAAATAACCGACCGACTCCTGCACAAATTCAATGTAAAGATCAAGACCGAAGAAGAAAATGACAACAGACTACGCGCCATTTACAAACTAACCAATATAAATTGGTACACAAACACGGGAAATTTAACTTTATCGCGTTGTAATAAAACTTATTTCAGAGGTCGGAGACGTCCTGTGTTTAGAACGGTTGGAAATGTCAAACCTTAACCTCAAAACCGTGACGGTAGACGCCATATTAGATGCGTTCGGGTTTATTCGGAACACTTCGGGATTTCGGATGCGTTCGTTCGACCAGTTTACTTGAGCTACGTGCGTTGAGTGGTGTCTTACAGTATTGGTTTTCTTGTGGGTCAATTTATATTGGTTCTTTAGTAGTAGGGTGCTATTGAATTAGATAAGGGTACCTTGTATCATGAACTATCTGATAGCGTGTTTGTAAGACCTTGTAATGTTTAAAACTAGCTTGTTAATTAGTGTTTAATTTAGTAGTTTAATGAAATATTCTGTTTTTAGATGTAATTAGGTACAACTGGTTGGGACACTAATACTTATTAAGAGAAAAGGATTCTTCTTACGAATGAAAAATTTATTTAGGAATCATTTATTTGTCCAACAAACAAAATAAAATATCCTAATCTAAAACCTTAGTTTACTTATACATAAGAACCAACTCAGAATGTATCATAAAAGGAAAAAATTTAAAGTATTTTATACATAGAAAACTAGAACATATTAACTTTCTTACAATGCTGTCTATCATGGGAGGGGAACGTTAGTGCCGTGTGACGAAAAATTCAATTCCTTATGTCAAAATGACTTATCAACACTTTTGAAGCGAACCATAATAGCTTATACATCTATACAGATACGGTTGAAAGTCGATTGCGCACAGAAGCCAATATGGCGGAGTAGTTCTAAATTCAAAAATGACTTGGCGAGCCTAATGACAAGGTTAAGTGTATGAAACGCAAGAAACTGGTTCTAACATTCGCTCGGCCGTTAGCGAATAGACAAAAAATGTGTCGGCCATCTTGCCTCTCGGATGATGACTTTTCTTGCTATAAAATTACGTATTAGGAGTTGTGGTACTTTTAAAAGCATTTTATGTTTGTGTTCCATGAGAAACTTTCAAAGTTGATTGAACTCTGAATATTGTTTTTACTTAGATTGAAAATGCAAAAAATTGAAAAAGTCATTTGAACTTTAAAACATTTTTGGTATTAAAAAAAAGGCAAAATAAAAAAAAAACTGTATGTTTTTTAAAATAAGTAATTGATAAATAGTCATTCTTATTATAAATAAATCTACATACGTACCATTTAATAATTATTATTTTATTTTAATATATACGCGGGAAAAATAGTGTGACTTAGTACCTAGTACACCTACACTACACTACTACTAAAACTATAAAGCACTTAGCTATTTTTACCTAAAAGCCAAAGCATTTTAAATATTAAGTACAGCTCGACAAAGGCTATTTTCAATCCTGTGTTTCCAAAACGCCACTTTTAAACTAGTGGCTCTGGGAGCTGTAGACCTCGTGAGCATACTAAAAGTGAGCTATTTACTGCCTTAGCAAAAGCTATTTCAGAGTTTTGAAAGAAACCTATCAATGTTGAAGAGAAGTAGAAAATACCCATCCCCACTACTTCTCACCTGACACCCATCCCTCACCCGCAACCCCCACTGTGCAAGTGCATTTTCCGTTTTGTGATTTTTTTGATCTTTTTGATTTTTTTTGCATCATCTTGTGTAGAATGAAGTCCTTTGTGTTTCTCTCAAATTTGATTGAAAACCATCGATTGTTTGATGAGCTATCCTGTTCATCATGCTGAAGATCCTTATCAGATCTTCGCCAAACTTTTATGAAACCAACTTACAGTTACTACCTTTCAAATAAAAAAAGAATAATCGAAATTGGATCTCATTTGGTGGAGATATCCAGTATATCAAATAGCCCCCTTTTTGCCCTTTTTTTGGGGGAAGTACCCCTCCAATCAAAAATCCCCGACGACAAAAAAATTCTAATAAGTCATATAACCTATGTACCAAGTTTCGTCCAGATCGGTTGAAAAATGCGACCTGTAGAGGAGAACAGACAGACAGACAGACAGACAGACAGACAGACAGACAGACATCCGGACAAACGCATTTTTGGCCAATGTGGAAACTAAGACGCTTCGCTCGCTTCGCTCGCTCGGTCAACTAAGACGCTTCGCTCGCTTCGCTCGCTCGGTCAATTATTATACTCATCTGCTTACAGCCCGCGACAGACTGTCGACAAGCTTGACCTAATTCCCAAATCAGAGGCTAATTATTCCCCACTGGCAACCCACAGGTACCCAATTAATGTCCATACCACAGATCATAATACTAGTCCATACTCACAAACATATTAGTCTAGTCAAAGTATAGATCCTCTTTTTTTTTTAATTAAATTTTGTTCTTTTGCCAAGTCTTTTTTGTTTTCACTTTTTGTTTATCGATCCTCCGTGCAATAGGGTTCCCAGATTAAAATAATCAAAAACCGGAATTTCCTGACATTCGATGAAAATTCCGGAAAAATTCACAAGAAAGTTCTTGAGAATTTTATGTTAATGTTGTTACTCGTTACTGCATCGTGTAAGTGGATAAACATTTTGAATTATAATGAAAATAATCCATAAATAATTTGGTTTTGTTCATATTTTGACTCTTGACTTATTTAATTTTGTAGAAATTCCGGACGGTTTAAGATTAAAATAGAATTGAATATTTTTTATTGCCAAAACAGAAAACAGATTATTGGGTAGGTAAACAACAGTAACAGATTCCATCCCGCATTCCGAACAAAGAACTATATTTCCGGTCTTGTCCGGAAAATTCCGGACTTATGGCAACCCTACGTGCAACCAGATTACACCGACCCTAAAATATTAAAAGTGGCGTTTGGACATTTTTGTTCCGATCGATCGATATTCAGCTAGCATGACAAAAACAGATTAACTTGAACTCACATTTTTGTGTGCTTTGAAATTGAAAACTGAAATGTATACGTGTTCGCAATTTAAATCGACTTGTTTTTTTTATTCTGATACTTTTTTCTCATTTCTGTTTTTGATTTATCGTAAAAGTTGGTGGGTTTGAGCAAGATTGGCAGGTGATCTCAATGAGTAGGTAGATTAAGTATAAATACTCTTTTAATAATGTTAGGACAATATAAAGTAGGTATTTTAGTATAGTACCAACTAGGTAACCTAAAATAAGACACATTTTTTTTGTTTACTTACCTATTACATTTATTATATTAGTAGACGTAAAAGTCGACTTAGTTGATAATGTTCGTAATTAAATTGGCCCTTCGAGCCGGAACAATGAATATACAGAACCGAATTTAACAGGTAGTGAGTCATCCCGGATATTATCGGTACAACACAAACAAAATACTAAAATAGTGTTTTAAAGTGTTACAATTATTATTAAATTACTTACAAAAATAGGTTTTATTATTCTATGAGATCATCGTGGCGTTTGGGAATAGAACGGATTTTATTAATATTAAAAGATTAGTATACAAATTACTACTAAAGAAGATATTTTTGGAATGGCACTTCTGATAGTGATTGTACTTTTTGCTAGCAAAGTAGTCAAAAAAAGAATTTTAGCCACCTATTATTTTTGATAAAAGTGTGTTTTCTCTTTTTTGTTAACACAATAATTATTATATTCAGAAATACTGATTTACTAACCCAAGGAATAATAACTACAAAATACATAAAAAAAAAATAATGAAAAAAAAAGAAGCTCATTTAATATGCAAAATGTTAAATTAAATTGGCGCCAAAAGCAAAATTTTCGGAACGTGGCATGCAATGCTCTGTTCATGTGACATTTTGTTTTTTTTTATTCACGAAACCGAGCTAATGTGGTGTTCGTATTAGCTTTTGTCACGGCAGTTCAAATTATCCTACTAATATTATAAATGCGAAAGTTTGTATGTATGGATGTTTGTTACTCTTTCACGCAAGAACTACTGATTCGATTTGGATGAAACTTGGAATATACACCACTATTTTGTAATTAACAAAAAAAAACCGTATTCTCAGTGTCTGATCACATTTAGGTAGCAAACACTCAAAATTATTAAATAAAATGTATTTGGATGAACCTGACTTAGGTTACTTTTTATCCCGGAAAATAAACGGGATCAAACGGGACGCGAACGAAATCGCCGGCGGAAGCGAGTTTAGCCATAGCCACGAGGTATCCATGTAGGTTTACTGGGTATAATTAACCTAACAATAGGTCTTCAACTCTTTAGGTACCGAAATGGTCGATATCGAGCCATCTTTTATTCTATCGTGTGTTAGCCTGTTTAGTTATTGTCTATGATAGTCTAGATTGACTTTTATTAATACAGAGTGTAACAAAATGTCTTTTTTTTTATACAACTAAATGATGAAACAAGTACTTGCTGACGTTTCGGAGAAAATATTTTGGGAGAAATTGTCACTTTTGATTTTAATATTTTTGTTATTGACGTTTCGGACAAAATCAAATGGAAGCTGTTGAGTTCAGTCAGGTAAGCAATTTTTAAGCAAAATAATGAAGCGCTCGTGGCTAGGCTTGCTTAGCCAATCTTCACTGATTATCTAAGTTAAGCAACGTTCTGTGCGGTCACTATTTGGATGGGTGACCGTTAGTGGCATTTACATCTGAGCGCTTCCGTGCTTCGGAGGGCACGTTAAACTGTCCCGGCTCTAGCAGTCGTTAAGCCGTGACGGAGGCCTTAAGGCGGCCTAAAAAGTCCGTCACCTGAGTTGGCCACTAACTCATACGAGCTTGCTTTTAAGAAACCGATGTGCCACTGCCTATAACAATGCATTGCCTCACATCCACTGAGGACGTGCCCTGTGATGCATTGTACTGCTCTTTTTCACTAAAAGCTCTAGTACTTTAACCGACTTCAAGATGTGGGTAAACCTAACTAGATACGAAAAATAAAATTGTGTATCCCATCCCTGTACATTTGTAGGGTGTGATTGTAAAGAGACTTACATGGGAGTTATTCTAGTTTCGGACTACTAGTACCTCGTCCCACTGGGACGAAACAATAACTTCACCTAGATACGAAAAGTAAAATTGTGTACCCCATCCCTGTACATTTTGTAGGGTGTGATTCTGAAGTGACTTACATGGGAGTTATTCTAGTTTCGGACTACTAGTACCTCGTCCCACTGGGACGAAACAATAACTTCACCTAGATACGAAAAATAAAATTGTGTACCCCATCCCTGTACATTTTGTAGGGTGTGATTCTGAAGTGACTTACATGGGAGTTATTCTAGTTTCGGACTACTAGTACCTCGTCCCACTGGGACGAAACAATAACTTCAATTTTACTAATATTTCTATTACTGTTTCGTCCCATTTGTTTCTATGGTTTACTTATAGTTGGTTCAATGTCCGAATTGGAGGAAAAAACACGCAGTGTACTAAAAGCTTTGTTTATTCCTTCATATGTTATATAGTTTCCTTATATTCTGTAACAAGGAGTTTTTGATGTTACACAATAACTAAGCCAAGGATGTTAGATACAAACATTTAAGTTATTTTTGAATGTTACATAACAAAATTGTTTTTCAGAAATAAATTACTTATGGGATTCCCATAATGTAAATATTTACAATAATATTTTAGGTATAATAATATAATATTATTGTATTTTTAGTATAATTTTATTAATATATTTGTTTTTATTATTCAAATATTAATATTAGTAGGTAAGTAGTTACCTTGTCGCTAACTTTAGGAGGAAAAAGTACTTATGGTACCTAGCTAGCTAGGTACCTATTTAGTTAGATTATCTCAGTAAAATATGATTTAATTTGTTAATTGAATAATTTAATTATTCTAGAAACTGATTTCCGCGTAAAAGTTGGTTAAAGTAGTGTGGGGTGGTTACATTAGTTTAAATTCGGCCATTTGACGCGAGGCCGAAAAGTGAACGAACAGTGAAAAAATGTTGTTTGCTTGAATCTTCCTATTAAGAAGTAAAGTCATAAAGAATCTAAAGTAAGTATCTGAAAGCCTTTGATAAAATATCGTTTTGGATGAATAAGGGTCTTGAAATAAGAAAAAGTAAAAAAAAACTTAGTTCGTTCTTTCTTTTTCATCTTTTTTTTTATCTATAATCGTTCTCACTAAGTGGGAAAAAATGCAGTATATTCAGTAGCTAGGAAACAACCAGCAGATTAAAAAATGAATGACCGTATAATAATAACAAATGCAGAATGTAGGTGTGTAGGTACAGAATGATAATACCAAGTAGGGCTAGAAGGCCGTTGGTCTGGCTACACAAGGTAAACCCGGTCAATAACACCTATGTGCACTGCACAAAACTAAAATATCTTTTGCAAGTTCGACAACCCAAAAAAGTCTGTTACGCGATTCCTCTTAAAACCTAAACAGCCACAAACTTTTTAAGGGTGATTTTCGCGTGCGCAATAATAAATTGACGGGACTGGCGATACGCACTTACGTGAATTTGCAGTCGCAATCTAGGAATGCAGCTCAGTAGTAGCTAACTTCACAGTCTTACAATCAAGTTCATAGATTAAGATTGGCGTACAGAGACTTGACAATAACTATTAACAACGGGCATTGTGAGTCTGTGACGCATCATTGATACTGCAACTTCATAAATGCTATGATATAGTTTCAAAAATCACTCACCTAAAATAAATGCAGTCTTTGTCCATGTGAATAAAAAATGTTCCTGTTCATTTTTATCATCAAAATAGTTCACTATCACTTACTAAATTCTAGTTTTATATTATTTTGCACTTTATCATCACAATATTCTATAAGTTTGTACAGAGAAGGCACTATGTTCTACATCACAAAATTGAGCAAAGTGAAAGAAAAAATAGTTTCACTTTATGAGGTCATCGAACGCATGGTAGCACTATTCCGCCACATTCGAAATTGGAACGTTTTGGTCACATTCACATGAAGTTCGAAAAGTCAGTTTGGCGGGATTCGTCACAGTATCGGGGTCCATTCGGTGGATATTCGTGTAATTTCGTGTCGGTTGAGAAGCGAGGCGCGTGCGAACACAGCTCGCGCGCAACTGAAGATTGTCGTAGGTTAAGTTTGGAAAAAAAATACCGCTAGCTCAATTTTCCGCTTGCGAACCAGCTAGCGTTTCTCCGTGCCAAAAACGCATCACATTGTCCGAAATTCATCTAACTACATAGAAAAGCTCTAGTCAGTCAGTTCACAAGGTTGCTATTGTTTTGACAGCTCCCCTGAAGTACAACCATGTGTGCTATGAGCCTCGGGACTCGGACAGAGGGCGCCACAGTTCCATAGAGTGATGTCTCTGATTAGAAAAACAAAGCCATCAACCAAATAAACTAGCACAGCGCGTAAACACAACGAAATTACTGAATGCCACTTTTCATTATTTCGCTATGCACCGGCCGACGTCACCAAAATAGCAGACGCATAGAGGTTTATTCGTCTCTTTCCCACATGAAGTTTTGAATGAACATTTCACTTCTAAATTTCAACATTTGAAAATCGCATTTGAACTGTCATCTTTTGAATTTTTAATTGTTTTTGTTATGTTTTTGAGTTGCGTTCGTGATAGCGCGCGGTGCATAGATCGTGCATACATGCACGGAACTACAGTTGTACTGAGGCTAGATGACATTCACAGAGGCTTAAACTCCAAGTTCAGACGATTGCGGCGTCAATAAACTGGCCGATGCATCGTTGGTAATGTGTGAACGATGTAATTCTATATCAGTTACTTTACAGCACCCAGTCTACGTGATCTCGAAGGGCCACGCGACTTGCGTCATTTATTTTTGCTGAAATATCCTCCAATAAAGGAAACAATCGATTTGCATTGTGCATTGTTCACTTTAGATAAATATTTACTTTAAAATTATCTTCTCTAGTCATAAAACCGTCCTAAAGTTAACAAACGTCGTTTTATCTAGGTCAAATAATTGCATTGTAAGATGTGAATTGAGATTTCCTAAAAAGATCACAATCAAAGCAGAAACGCTATAATTATAAGGTATCATCAAATTGGTACTGTACCTACTGACCTAGAAATAGCAGATTCTAGGAAATTTAACAGTTCTACAAGTCAACTAAATCGTATAGGTTAATTTCTGAGAATCAGAATCTCAAGTCACGGGCGTCTCATACCTACACCTGCTACAGTACCAATTAGTTTGATTGCTTTCATTTATGATTGAAACTAACTCAAAGCTCGCAACCTCCATATCCAGTTCTATTCCAATCCGCTTGCAAATCAACAGTTTAAACTTATTAATTAGTTTTCTAGCATATTATCAAAAATACATTTTAGCAGTTAACAAGATTATTTTATCATATTATAGCATACCATTATGATAAAATATCTTGCAATATGGTGAGAAGACAAAATAATACAGTAGATTTATAAAACAAAACTTTGTAATTTAGTATCTATTCTACCTTTAAATTTTGAGTACCTAGTGGTTGCAAATTAACTTCATAGATTGGCTTAGTGAGTTAGTAGGCATTATGCACACATAGTAAAAACACTTTTTTTAATGTTTTCTTTTTTATTAGATGTCAAATTAAAACTATAGCGACATTGGCCTTCAAAGGAAACGACGTTTCATTACATCAAAGCGCGAACGTGCATTTCGCGTTCGAATTTTAAAACATTTAAATTCGCGAAACACTTCATTTGAGCGAAAGTGATGAGCGGTTTTATTTTTCAATTTTCGTTTACAAAACGAGTCCTGCCGAATGCATCGCTCATTCGGCCTCGGACGTGGCGCGGTGTCATCGACCTCTGCTTTCGGGCGTCGCCGTCCATTTCGTTGGGAAAGGTCAGGTTTCGTGTGTGTGCAGATTTGTGCATGTGTGCCTGCTTTTACTTTCAACTTGCCTTATTTGAGCGTTCTCATTTGGAAATTCGTGGGGTTCATCTCTGTTTGAGCTTGATTAAAACGAACTACCTACCTACCTATGAAATGTAAGCTTCACGTAAACCTGGGTAGGTAGCATTGGTAGCTTATATATAACACAGAACAGTACCCACTTAGTACTTTTTCTATTCAGGACGATCTAAGTAGGTAATGAATTTCATTGGCTTTGTTCAAATAGTAATTAGGTACTTCTACCTAACGTCCAGTTTGGTATTTTTTCTGTAACGTGAGACACTCAGTGGTTTGGGCACGCGATGCTTTTAAAGTCACAAAAATAAATTTTATTTTTTAACTCGTAGTTTGTGGTAGAGTACAGAAAATGACTTGCTCAAATAGGTTGGTAGATCCACACAGATAGGTAGTTGCTAAGTGTAGGTATGAAAGTTTGTATGATATGTAATTCTGTATTTGAAGTGATTCCTCAGGTAGATATAGGTAGGTACTGATCCAAACTATTCCGGTCTCAAGCATAGGTTTTTTGATAGTTTTTTCGCTCAAATCAATGTTTGAGCTATGCGGTTGAAAATCGCACTATAGCTACTTGTTATTTTGTAGAATATTGCATAAAATTGTAAAGTTTACTATCATTTACAGATAGTCATAACAAGCGTACGTCTGGTTATCATTATTTTTACTGAAATATAATTTGATAGGTAAGGACATTGCAAAAAATATAGAGCAAATTCAGCCGAATCCAAGATAGCATTATCAACAGTTATCGCGGGTTACTGACCACACTTATTTAGTACATTGTGTGAGGTCATGGTCTTATATCTCTCCCTTTCATTCGTGTAGCTGTTATTGTTCTCTTTCTCTTTCTTTGTGTTAACAATAAAGTCTGTATAAACAGCTGTTTTGGAATAAACATAATACCTATAGGTTGCTACATACATAGCCAGGCACATAATTTTTTCCACATCTTCTGAAAATTTTGTTTTTATACTCACCATCATCGACCGACCGAATTTACCACTTGTGCCACTCCTTACAGTCCTTACTGCCACTCCTTACTGTCCAATTTTTGCTGGCGATATTAATCATGTTGTCTGTAGACTTTTAACAAGCTTTAAGCAAAAAAATTCGTGTATCTATTGTTTCGCTTGAATATATTATTTAATAATTCTGCTTATTACTTGATGGCTGGTCCAGTTTACTTTATAAATAAATTATTTATTTTTAAAGCTTATTATTACAGGAAAACAAAACCCACAGATGCCTCTGCCAAACTCATTAATTAAATGTCATTGAACTAGGCATTGTTTAAACAACATGTCATGGCCATACTTAAGCAGGTAGGTAGGATACTTTTATTCATGATCTATAAGTATCAGGTAATACATAAAAAATATTAAAATAACAGTAATCTACATGGCAACAAAAATAATAATAAAAACAAAATATTACAAGAATTGGCTCATCTTGCTTTATATTGGTACCTTATATTGTTTTGTTAAACTAATATTAAAACTATAAGTATAATATATTGATTTATAAGCAAAACGGCTCTTTTACGTAAGCTTAATTGTCAACAAAATAATTTTAATATTTTTCCTGCATCGTTCCAAGTTATTATAAACACAAGATTTGAAACCATGACAAATTTTGGGAGTTAATTTTAGAAGTGACCAACACTTTTAGTCATCGACTAAAATGCAATACTTATATAATATACCAAAATACTTTGATACCGCATTGTAATTTAAAATGATTAGGTACCTACGTTTGGTTATTATTTAGCTTTTAAATGGCCTAAATTCTGTTTCGGTTTCTTTTTTTATATTCTCGAGCACTGATTTAGTTCTGAAAGGCCATGAGGCCTTGAGGACTTGAAGGGGATTAAAGTTGTGAGCTTACTTAATTTAGGATTATTATTATGATCATTGCAGTGGCCTGAACGTAACTTGGAATACCTACTTACTCTGTTATAATAATCTCGATGCAAGCATGGAGTAGTTACACCGTGTTTTGTCTTTTGCATTGACAAGCAGATTCAAATTCGATGGATTGAGACAAAACACTGTATAGTTTTTTAAAGTTCACTTAATATAAGTTTATTAGTAATTATTTTAGGAATCACTATAAAAAAACATTGTGAACAAGGTAGGTAAGGTAACATATATGGCGTGAATTCAGCCAAATAATTGAATTATAAATGTAAATGAATAAAAAAATAAATTCGGCTTTAAATTTGTAAAAGCCGAATTTAGGCCGAAAAATTTATAACACTCTAAAAACCTTAATGTAACAACATCCAAATTAAAACGAATTGTATTTTCCTTGTTTGTTTGAAACCACAAACTAAAATTTACCAAATTATTGGAACGGGTTTAACCGCAAAGCCCTTATCAATGGGTACAACTGTACCTACCTAACCTACTAGTACTTCTAATTCCGTGCTACTATGATACTTCTTACATAGTGGTAAACCAACGTGCACAAAAGTGGAATAGCGTAGGTGCGGAAATCTTGGTGCGCATATTTTGGTGCGCAAAATTGGAATGCTTCGTTATTATTACACGATTTGGACAAAACATGAAGTTTTATCGCGAGACGGGACACACCCTCGCCTTATCTGTTATCGGTCGTAGAACCCAGATAATTTCGCTGTCTGTCTCAGCCAAAATCCGACACTTTATGAACGTTTGCACACTGGCACGACACCTACACGATATCAACATACCGAACATAAAATCGTCGTCGTTGACACAGTGTGAAAGCGTATTTTTTCAGATATCGGTTAATATAATGGAAGAAAAAACTCAATAGTGCCGATCCCACCTGCTTTATCGTCAAGTGAATACCTAATGGAGTTTCAGAAAACTTTATGGTGCGTTCACACTATGTCGCAGTCGGCAGGGACTTGGGCAGAGACGTGGGCCCGAGCATAGTGTGAACACGATCATGCCTCTGTCCCGGCTCCCGGCCCAAGTTCATGCCTTTGCTCTATAATGAGAATAAAGGCGATGTTGCTTTGGCTATAAGTCCGCGGCAATAATGCCGGCAATAAAACGCGTAGACATTATTTTCACAACTTTAGCATTACCTAAATCCATACCATTCCATACAAACTTTCGCGTTTATAATATTAGTAGGATGGGTCGGATATCTCCTCTGATTTCACCCTGCGAAGGGGATGTATGTGACATACTCTAGGTAGGTAATAACAAAGACAGATATTTAAATGGTATATACTTGCCTAGTACTTATACCATCCGCTTAGCTGAGTCGGTCTTATCCACAGGAAAACCAAGGTATACGAGCGGAGCTGGCTTAAGCTGCGTTTTTAAAGTTATACTTCTAATGCGACTTCCAACAAGGTTGCGTTAAACGTTTAACGCTCCTGGGGAGGGGGAATAGAAAGAGACAGAGCGAGAGTGATCACATACGGAGACCCCACAAAACGCAAAACACTTCGATAGCGCGGTCTAGGATCCGACCAAACTTAGCAGCGCGATCTAGTTCTGATTTTAGGCAACATGAGCATAGAACCCTTTTCTAAATAAATAAGTACTGAATATTGGATAAGTACATAAAAATAAATACTAAATTAATTTCACACTAAACACAGAGTGAGAGTGAATGCGTGGCACTCGAAGCTTAACTTCTTCCGAAAAATGTGTAAAAGTAAATGGACCCCTAAGGGGATTTCTGGAATTATATTCCTGTTTTCCCCTGCCGGAAGTCGCTGGGGTCGCTAAGGGGATTTTTGTTCCAGAAATCCCCTACACAAGGGAGTGACGCAGGGGAAATCTGGAATGAGCCATCCAAATCAAGTGACCCGTAACATTGAGTAACAAACATCACATACGCATTTTAAGATATGAGCTCTATGAGTAGGTACCTAAGTATCACTCGCGCGTTGCCGATCGAACACGTAGGTAGTTATTTCGCTCAGTAATTTCACTTGCTACAGTACAGTACCCTTCAGAGCCCCGAGTCTGTGCATTTGTTTTGACTTTCGACTCGAGTATAGCACACGCAAACGCATTCGCAAAGCGAGACATTTTGTATGAAAACCGGATAAGCGCCTCTAGCGGGAGATTTGGGAATTGTGCAATTCCCAACAAAATGTCTCGCTTTGCGAATGCGTTTGCGTGTGCTATACTCGAGTCGAAAGTCAAAACAAATGCACAGACTCGGGGCTCAGGTTAAAGCTCCGTTTTCACTAGGAGACATGTCGCGGGAACAAATCGCCCGACATTCACGTAGTTGTTTCATAATCATAATCATAATCATAATCTTAATCATAATATTTATTTGCAAAAAATGTAGGTACAATAGTTGTTATAAATATATTAGGATGAGTGCCGTTCCTTACATTCTGCCTCGTCAAGGCGTGCAAAATTATAATACACACTAATTAATGGAAAGATATGTCATTAATAAATAAAATACAAATAATAATCATAATAATAATATAGGTAAAATGTCAACAATCTTAATTAAGTTTTATTATCTAAGTATTCCTTGACGTCATAGAAACATTTGTCCAAAAGCCATTTTTTTAATTTCCATTTAAAAATATTCAAAGGCATGTCCTTAAATTCGTTTGGCAATTTATTATAAATTGTAATAGCATGATAATGAGCATTTCGTTTAACGAGTACAAGGCGGCAAGGAGGTACGTAAAGTCTGTTTGTGTGCCTTGTGTCCCTTGTGAGCATATCTGAATGCTTCTGAAAATAAGCGGTTTGTCTCCGGCGACTGTCGAGGAACACGAAGGTCGCGCGTGTCGACGCTCGGAGCATCGACTTAGTGACGATTCGGACAAAATATTTTGGGACAAATTCTCCCAATCGTCACTTTTGATTTTAATAATTTTTGTTGTGACGATTCGGAGAACATCAAATTAAGAAAGCCGTTGAGTACAGTCAGGTAAAAAAATGTTAAGCAAAATATGATTTAGCTATTTAAATTGCTTTGCGAGCGTGTGGTTACATTAAGGTGGTTCGATTTCCATACTCATTTATTTAACCAATTTGGGTGAAATTATATTATTATACCTAACAAGCAATTTTTATTTCTTTCTTGAATCATAGAACTTAAAATCAAGATCTATTTTTTTGATGACAGCTGTCAAACTTCAAACGCCCATATCTCGGAAACTACTCACCCTAGAGATCTCGTTCCAAAACCAAATGAAAGGTGTGATCAAGATCTATTTTTATGATGACAGCTGTCAAACTTCAAACGCCCATATCTCGGAAACTATTCACCCTAAAGTTCTCGTTCCAAAACCAAATGAAAGGTGTGATCAAGATCTATTTTTCTGATGACAGCTGTCAAACTTCAAACGGCTATATCTCGGAAACTACTCACCTTAGAGATCTCGTTCCAAAACCAAATGAAAGGTGTGATCAAGATCTATTTTTTTGATGACAGCTGTCAAACTTCAAACGCCCATATCTCGGAAACTCCTCACCCTAGAGATCTCGTTTCAAAACCAAATGAAAGGTGTGATCAAGATCAATTTTTTGATGACAGCTGTCAAACTTCAAACGCCCATATCTCGGAAACTACTCACCCTAGAGTTCGCGTTAGATTTTCTTATATCTAAATTTTTAAATTGTATGACTGTGATGTGAAGTATGGAAAGTATTTTTGTTGGTTTGTTCTTCACGTAAAAATAAAAAACAATAATTTTCTCTAGGAGAACTCTAGGGTGAGTAGTTTCCGAGATATAGCCGTTTGAAGTTTGACAGCTGTCATCAAAAAAATTGGTCTTGATCACACCTTTCATTTAGTTTTGGAACGAGAACTCTAGGGTGAGTAGTTTCCGAGATATAGCCGTTTGAAGTTTGACAGCTGCCATCAAAAAAATAGATCTTGATCACACCTTTCATTTGGTTTTGGAACGAGATCTCTAGGGTGAGTAGTTTCCGAGATATAGCCATTTGAAGTTTGACAACTGTCATCAAAAAAATAGCTCTTGATCACACCTTTCATTTAGTTCTAAAACGAGAACTCTAGGGTGAGTAGTTTCCAAGATATAGCCGTTTGAAGTTTGACAGCTGTCATCAAAAAAATAGGTCTTGATCACACCTTTCATTTAGTTTTGGAACGAGAACTCTAGGGTGAGTAGTTTCCGAGATATAGCCGTTTGAAGTTTGACAGCTGCCATCAAAAAAATAGATCTTGATCACACCTTTCATTTGGTTTTGGAACGAGATCTCTAGGGTGAGTAGTTTCCGAGATATAGCCATTTGAAGTTTGACAACTGTCATCAAAAAAATAGCTCTTGATCACACCTTTCATTTAGTTCTAAAACGAGAACTCTAGGGTGAGTAGTTTCCAAGATATAGCCGTTTGAAGTTTGACAGCTGTCATCAAAAAAATAGGTCTTGATCACACCTTTCATTTAGTTTTGGAACGAGAACTCTAGGGTGAGTAGTTTCCGAGATATAGCCGTTTGAAGTTTGACAGCTGCCATCAAAAAAATAGATCTTGATCACACCTTTCATTTGGTTTTGGAACGAGATCTCTAGGGTGAGTAGTTTCCGAGATATAGCCATTTGAAGTTTGACAACTGTCATCAAAAAAATAGCTCTTGATCACACCTTTCATTTAGTTCTAAAACGAGAACTCTAGGGTGAGTAGTTTCCAAGATATAGCCGTTTGAAGTTTGACAGCTGTCATCAAAAAAATAGGTCTTGATCACACCTTTCATTTAGTTTTGGAACGAGAATTCTAGGGTGAGTAGTTTCCGAGATATAGCCGTTTGAAGTTTGATAGCTGCCATCAAAAAAATAGATCTTGATCACACCTTTCATTTGGTTTTGGAACGAGATCTCTAGGGTGAGTAGTTTCCGAGATATAGCCGTTTGAAGTTTGACAACTGTCATCAAAAAAATAGGTCTTGATCACACCTTTCATTTAGTTTTGAAACGAGAACTCTAGGGTGAGTAGTTTCCAAGATAATATAGCAGTTTGAAGTTTGACAACTGTCATCAAAAAAATAGATCTTGATCACACCTTTCATTTGGTTTTGGAACGAGGACTCTAGGGTGAGTAGTTTCCGAGATATAGCCGTTTGAAGTTTGACAGCTGTCTTCAAACATTTAGATCTTGATCACACCTTTCATTTGGTTTTGGAACGAGAACTCTAGGGTGAGTAGTTTCCGAGATATGGGCGTTTGAAGTTTGACAGCTGTCTTCAAACATTTAGATCTTGATCACACCTTTCATTTGGTTTTGGAACGAGAACTCTAGGGTGAGTAGTTTCCGAGATATGGGCGTTTGAAGTTTGACAGCTGTCATCAAAAAAATAGATCTTGATTTTAAGTTCTATGATTCAAGAAATAAATAAAAATTGCTTGTTAGGTATAATAATATAATTTCCCCCAAATTGGTAAAATAAATTAATATGGAAATCGAACCACCTTAATAGCTATATCACATTTTGCTTAAAATTGTTTACCTGACTGTACAATGCAGCTATTTTTAAAGTTGTCCGAATCGTCACAACAAAAATTATTAAAATCAAAAGTGACGATTGGGAGAATTTGTCCCAAAATATTTGGTCCGAATCGTCACTAAGTCGGAGCATCGACTAGCAAGCTGCGCGACTCGTAAATGTCCCAAGCGACGTCGGGCGACATCGCGCGGGACACGTGAATTTCGTGTCGAGCGACAGAGTCGCAGAACAAATGTCCCCTAGTGAAAACAGGGCTTAATTCTGTTAGTAAGTTCTAATAAAATGTTGTGGGTATGGTTGCCATTTTTAACCACTTCAAAAAAGGAGGACGTTCTCAATTCGTTGTATTTTTTTGTCAGTAGTTTGGCAGTAAAATAAGTGTAACTGGAAAAAACACGTCATCCATGTACACGACACTGCGTATTTTGCTTTTCTGTGGTGTTTACGATCAATGGAACCTATATATTACCTATATTTGTATTTAATTTGTATTTATTTATTTACTTTAATAAAAACGGCTTGCATCAATTACAATTATTAAAGATTAAGATTAGAATAATAATAAACAATCAGACAAAATAAACAGTGTAAAATTAAATACGTAATAAAAATGTCATATTAAATAAAACTCAAGTAAAATGTCAATAAAGCACAACCATACACACACAGTTATACATCACGCTCACAGAATCTCAAGCACTCCGACAAAATCTTCGTCCAACCATCCTCAAACAAATCACATTCCGGGCTAGCATGCAGGAGAGAGTTGAGTGCGGCAAGGATACGCGGAATGGGTGAAAAAGCCCGAGCCGCAGTGCGTGACCACGGCGGCTCGGGCTTTTATATATATTTTTACTTATTTCACGATATTTTTACTAGGTTTTTCGGCCGTTCATCAATGGATTTTTCGTTAAAAAAATTTATATGCGCATTAACACGAGCTTAACGGTGAAGGAAAATATCGTGCGGAAACCCGCGGCCTAGTCAGCTCCGCACATATTGACCTTGTCTTTCCTGTGGATATGGCTGACTAGGCTGAGAGGATGGTATAGGTGCTACAAGCCTACTCCATCTAAACATTGTCCCAGGCACTACAGTGTGTCGTTAAGTGTAGGCATAGGTTGCCTCCTGGCGCTGTATAAATCATCTTCAATAGATGTAAAGGCCTACTAGGTTTTATTGAGAGACAGTAATACTTTGGTACGCATTTGTGTCTAATGAATATATTTAATTGGAGTTATAGGTACTAGTAGGTAGGCTAAAGTACCTACAAAGTTGTTTCCTTAAAATAATAAGCCTACTGAATTCCCTGAGGAGATTACAAAATTCATGTTTGTTTTGAGGATAATTTGGTAAGCATTAGTCAATTTAAATAATACACAAAATAATAATACAAGTTTAGTATATTTTGATTCGAAAACCTTAGCACCTAGGTACTTGGTAAATGTCGTTTTTTTAGCTTTTTATAACAAAAAGGTATAGTAGGTGCCAAATAACGCCGCAACACAGGTCATTCACCCACCTTCACCACGATGTCGCAAAATTCAATTTATGTATGGTAAACAAACAGTACTACGAGATTCGAGCGATACCGTCTTAGCGACAGGTTTGTATGGAAAGCGACAGAATTAGCCATTCATAAATTGAATTTTGTGACATCGAGGTGAAGGTGGGTGAATGACCTGTATTGTGGTGTTATTTGGCACCTACTATAGAATAAGGTGTAAAACAGTCACAAGAAATAAACAGTTTTTCTACCTATTTTGTTAGTTTACTACAGATAAGTGGGCAGAAGTACCTAATACTACCTTATCTACATAGGTACTGTAAGTATAATTATTTTACCTACTGGTACATATTTCTTACAGTTTAATGCACATTTTTACGTTTTGTATAACATGTCCATCGTTGCTTTTAGGAAGGTATGTGACGTTTTTAACTAAAAATTTAACTATTACCTACTATTTTCAGTTGTGTGGTACTTTTTTAAATATCAGCAAAATTGGGGTTGGTTTATGTAGCCTGTTAATTTAATTTGCACCTTATTAATGGGCACATTTTGGTGTGTGTGTAATTGTGCCCAGAAGATGGCCCATCTATCTATACATTGTCCAATCCTTGAAACTTGAAATAACAATAGGAATGACGTAGCTGCGTAGGTACATAAAAATAATGATATTTAATATTATTATTCGACAACACCAAATCAATAAATATGTTTTATTGACCCAGATGTTTTAAATGTGAATAACCTAATAACTTAGCCTTCATATTTGTAAGATAGAAGTCATTGCCAGTTTTGTTTTTTTTTCTGTAAACTTTTGAATAAAAAAAAATACAACCGAATATAGAACCTCCTGCTTTTTTTTGAAGTTGTTTATAAATAACATAGATATCTATTGAATTTTCCTATACTGATCTAGTAGACAGCGCTAAAATGATTCCTTACTAGCTTCCGCTCGCGACTTCACGTTCCATTGGATCCCGTTGATTTTCCGGGATAAAATATATATTCCAAGTTTCATCCAAATCGGATCTGTAGTTTTTGCGTGAAAGAGGAACAAACATACATACATACATTACATCTATACACCCTTACAAACTTTCGCGTTTATAATATTAATAAGAAGGATATTCTCCATCTCTACCTATACAAAAATATAGTTTTCATCGACTTAGTATACCTAGGTAAATTTTAAAATTTCGAAATAAAAGGGATTATGAGACAGCTCAAAGGGGATTATAAGAATAACCCAAAACGAATACAGTCTCTGAGCAAGCAGAGCCCCGAGTCTGTGCATTTGTTTTGACTTTCGACTCGAGCATAGCACACGCAAACGCATTCGCAAAGCGATAAATTTTGTACGGAAACCGGATAAGCGCCTCTAGCTGGAGATTTGGGAATTATACAATTTTCAACGAAATTTCTCGCTATGCGAATTGTTCGTTTGCGACTCGAGTCGCAAGTCAAAACAAATGCACCGACTCGGGGCTCAGACAGATCACAGTACGGGAAACCGTCCGGTTTTCTGTTTTTCAGTTTTTTCAGGAGTGCCATTATTGCATCTGTCTAGTCTGTCTGTAGTGTCTGTACGTATAGACTGGCCTCAAAACCCAGGACTAAAATAGAACGAAATGCATGTATTTTTCCTTGATAGTGGTAGACGCATTTAGTTTGTCATTGGGCAGGTCAGTGCCGTTTCGATAACGGTTGAGGTGGTAGGTACCTACGAGGTAAGTACAGTCAGCTGTGAAAGTATCATAATCACTGTGGGATTCCGCTGCCTTGCTCTAAACCAATGCATCTTTGTAACTTCAATATAAAAATATTTTGAAAATCGAATTAATCGAATAACCAAAAAATTTAAAAAAAAAAACTTAAGCATAGTTTCTTCTTCATCATAAACCATAGAATTCGATTTTTTTTTAATTATAATCTTAAATCAAAAACTTAGATAATTATAATGCTGTAGTAGGTACCTACCTACTATCACCTAAATAATTGTAATTAATAAGTTTTTAGTAATAAAAATATATTTTAAGGTATAGTTAATAATAATAAACTATTCAATGGTCATCTAATATACAGTGCAATACTATAAAAACCTAAGTAAGTAGGTAAGTATACACACGTACTAAAAAAATCGTACACTTATTTTATTAGTAAAAAAAATTAATATTGTTATCAAACCTCTTGTGATGTTGACTGTACTAGGCTAACATTACAACCATTGCATTTGATTAAACACAAAAGTATGTCGACGTATCATCAAAAAGGTCAGTGAACCCGGTTCACGTCTGGCATCCATCTCGTTCACTCTAATCTTATCAGACTATCGTCATCTCTTTCGACAAATTACTGACTCAAGATTTCACGAAAGTGAGATTTGATTCCTCTTAATGTTATCACTGAGTCTAAATAAACTGTGTAGTAAGTACATTAATTGATTTTTAATTAACCAACTTCAAAAAAGGGGAGTTTCTCAATTTACTTAGTTGTTTTTATGTCTTTACCAGAACTCTGTCATTTATAAATTGATGTGAAATATTCTTTTTTAAATGTTAGGAAGTAGTTACCTACCTATTTAGATACTTAGGTCACATAATTTTTTATTATCAAAATCGGTTAGTTTGGCTTTTCAATAAAAATAAGTGGACAAAAATTATATTAAGTACCTAGGTAGGTACTAGCCGTCGCCCGCGGCTTTGCTCGCGTGATAGCATTATTTTTTGTTAAAATCTTTAATCCTAATTTAATACTCTTTAGGGTGCGACTTTTCAAAATTCTTTTCTTAGTGCACCCCTACACTATATAAGGATACTACACTCCAAATTTCATACCTCTAGGACTTATAGTTTAGGCTGTGCGTTGATTCTATGTCAGCTTCAAAAAAGTTTTATATTAGGTATTGATTTAAGAAACTTGCTTTTCTGCAAATTTTTAGTAGTGTTTACGATCAATAGATAAATCCCAATGAACTTCCATCATCATCATCATCATCTGAGGATACAGCTGAAGGTATTCCATAATTCTAATTTCTAAAGCTGCGTTTTTGATGGTTTACACTTACGGCCAAAAAAATAGGTAAGTCTCAATTTAGATTCAAAGGGATTTTGCTACCTACTCTTTAGTGTGCTCTTTAGTGTGCTTTTTAGTGTGCTCTTTAGTGTGCTCTTTAGTGTGCTCTTTAGTGTGCTCTTTATTGTGCTCTTTAGTGTGCTCTTTAGTGTGCTCTTTAGTGTGCTCTTTAGTCTCAAAATTTCCCGTTTCATGGTTTAGTTTAGAAATAAATCAAACATGAATTTCTTACTGTTTGTTAATCTATGATGTAAATAGTCGTATTTATTAGTAAATAAAAAAAGAACTAGGTACCTACTAAAAATTATCTATATTTTAAAGTTTCTGAAAGGAGTTTGTAGGAAAAATCTCCTTTCAAGGTATCAAAATCGTGCAACCAACTTTTCATTATAATGTAAAATCGAAGTTGTTGTTTCGTCCCAGTGGGGCGAAATACGAGTAGTCAGAAACGCTTATATAAAAGAGTTATTTCAGTTTCAGACTACTCGTAATGTGTACAATACTTAAGTAATGTGTAAGCATAACTTTTCTTAATTTACCTTTTTCTTTATTTCTTTTCAAACTTTTTTCTTTGAAGTCGCACCTTTTTCAAACAGTAAAAAAGTTTCGCAACAACTAAGGTTATTGAACCGCACAGTTTTTACCTACTTATTCAACAAGGACTTTATTTCCTAATAAAGATAAACACTGTCTTTTTATCATTTTGATAATTATTGCAGTTCAAATAAAACTTTATCTTTATTTGCAATGTGTCATTGACCCGTTTAAAGAAAGATGGCTAAAGTTAGTCAATATGACGTGTCCGTACTTGGTCCAGTATCTTTGGTAGGTAGAAGACAATATAGATAGGTAGGTGTAGGTACCTACTAGGTAGTACCTACCTACCTACTTAGATATTTTTGTTTGACGAAAATACATGCTAAAGTTATATTATACCTAGATACTTTAGGTAAGTTATATCTACTTAACTTTAGCATGGATTTCGACAAATTTTTAGAAAAATATTTCTTCGAAATTTCGAGAAAAAATTAAATTTAACTAGGTACCAATTGTAAAGACCAGTCGTCTGGCACGTCACATTCGCATGTTCTGCTTGGTAAATTAAACTTCAGTCGTCATTTATGAACAATCTATTCGGAATAAATCAAATACATTTCTGTACAACTCGTCACAACAAAACCCGCTAATAATTTTAGGTTATCCTTCAAAGTTACTACTGTCACGCAGGTGACAGTTGACATTTATGACAACGTCATGTACACATGCATCTTACACTATACATATTGTGGACTCTAGCCTAGAGTCCACGCGTAGTTTGACTTGATTCTTTCTGGTTTTCAGTTCTAAAACTGCTAAACGATGAGTGATTTCCATAATTCCATGGAGTTACATAACAGAAAGTGGTGTTCCTTGACTGACATACAAACAGCCAGTTTGAAATTCAATTCCCGCAACGTCCCACGAAATCGAAATCATCGCGGTCGCCAAAATCCGGTCACAGCGAGGGGAGACAAACCGCCAAAATTATTTGCGGCGCAATTCAAGGTCGCGGTGGGGCAGGTCAGCTGTGACGTCACTGGCGCCCTCCAAAACGTGAGGTCGTCGACCGCGCCGCCATTGCGGAAACTGTGCTGTGCGCGTTCGGAATTCAAATTGGGCCTTTTGTTATTGTGTGCGTGAGGCCCGCGCGATTCGGCGCTCGTTGTACAGGCCGACAATGTGCTTGTGAATACTTATTGTTACTTGCATGTGTGAGTGCGTCACGCATTCACGCAATCGTGGATTTATTTTTCTGTTGTGAGAAACAATGCGTCGATTTTTATTATAAAAATTTATGAGATTTATTTCCGTGTCTTTATTATCCGGTCCTAAAGATATTTAAAATGTAAAGTTTTTCGTTTATTACGTAGTAGGTACCTACCTACTTATTAATCACGTAGCCTTTCAACACCTACACCTACCCCAAAACCAAACTTACCTACCTAGGTAGTTTTTTTATCTAAAATGAATCAAGATATTTATTTTTTGATTTTAAGAACACACACACATCTCTAATTCTCTATGTCAATGACATTATGGAAGCCATATTTTTTCTATGAAACATAAAACGACGTAAAGAGCTTTGAACAAAGAGCCTGTCTAACAGGTTTTAAAATAAAAGAGTAAAATGGCGTCGACCAATCATCTAACGAGGTTCAAATTTCGGTTGCTCCGGAGTGGGGCCAATGTGCGTTAGACATAATAATACACACAGATGCACGCACACATGTCTATACTTACCTAGCGGGTTTGACGAGTACAATTTTTTTTTCCTCAAAATAATTACTAATATGTAGGTAAGTACTATATTAAAACAATGCCCGATAGTAAAATTTAGCTAATTCATAAGACGTTGTTCAACTATTCATCAAAATTTTACCTAAATTGAGGCACTAACACGCTAAATTTATACTATTTACCAAACTAAGCAACAAAATAGATAAATAACATCAATTTGCATGCGTATAATGCCCCTATCTATTAGCGATTCAATAACCAACCATTCGGAGACCGCCAAAAATACCGTCTAATTTTTTCTAACTCGTCGCCCGACCAATCAAAATCGCCTAAATTTGAAGATGCGCACGAGTGGCCGAATTTTTTTACGAGTTAGACGCACACTAGCGTAGGTTGTAACGCGTTTGATTTGTTGTTTGTTTGTGTGAAGAGTGGGGTTAATTCCCATTAGATTTGAGAATAGATTTATGTGTGACTGTGTACGTTGGGTTATATCATTGTAAATAGAAATTCAAATGCGTTCTTTCCCTTTTTTATTATTGTTTACTTTTTTATGAACAACGGAGTGCTTTAGTAGATAACTTTGTGTTCTTATCTCAACTTAAGAAAGTAGGTTAACTTTATAAAAACATCTTTAGAGTAAGTACCTACTTACGTAGAAATTACAGTATTATACTAAAAAATACACTATAATAATGGTAAACATTTAGGTAAGGTGTAACTTGGAATAATAGTTTTATAAAGTGAGCCTTATTTTTCCTAAACCTAAAAAAAAGTAAATAGTTCTAAGTATATTTTGTATAAACATTATGTCTGAGATAAAACAATATGATCCTTTTTCCACAATATTAATAAATATTAATAACAAAAAATAATAATAATCTTTTTTCCACAAAACCTAAGACCTAGAAATAGACTTAGCCGACCTGACTCTTCATTGCAAATGATACATTCCGGGCCCTATGTAATGTGTGTAAAAATCTATAATTAAATCCCAAATAATATAAAAAACGAGAATGTACAAATAAAATTCAAAAATATGTTAAAAAAGTACTTAATAATAAACTGTTTTTATTCATTTCACCAGTTTCTAGATGAGAATTATTAAAATATTTAAAACTAGATACATAAATATGCCACCTAGTGCCTATCTACACCTGAACAAATTGCTGTGCCCTAACAGGTTTAGGTTTGCTAAACTACCTTTTGTTTAACATCTATAAAACAACATAATGTGCAATAAACGATTTGAATTTGAAACTTTAAACATACTTTAAATTAGGTATAAACATATGTCTGAGATAAATAGGTATAGGTATACCTAGGTATTGTAAAAAAGCAATTTATTATTCCTACCCACACTCAGTTAAGTGTTAGTTAACTTTGCATGTGTGCGTGTCATTACCATTTAGTGAATAGAGGTGTCAAACGTACGCACATTGCATTATTTATTGAGCGGATTTCGGCGTTTGATGGATGTTATAGTGTGTTTATGGGCAAATCTATAAGGATTTTATTCCGGAAGTAAATACATCTATTAAATCCTATAATAATCCTATTATTGTAGTATCCTATGATCATGACCATTGGTAACTATTTAATTAATTATTTTCATTACAGGCGTCATGGCTCAGTCGGTAGTAGCTCTGCTTTCCGTGCTGTGGGTTGTGGGTTCGATCCCCACCAAGAACAAACATTTGTGTGTGGCAAACATAGATGTTTGTTCTGTGTCCGGGTGTTTCTATGTATTATAAGTACGTATTTACAAAAAAAAAATATGTATGTATTCTATTAGCCATCTAGTTTCCATAGTACAAGCTTTGCTTAGTTTGGGACTAGAAGGCGTTGTGTTAAGTGTCCGTAAATATTTATTATTATTATTATTTTAGTTTAGATTTTTATCTACTCGGCTTAAAGTCGGTACTATATAAATGATGCACACGGGCCTAAGCCAAGTGTACATCAGTTGATACTGCTGAAAGATTTGGTATATTAAGATTTGAAGTTTGCACATCAGTCGAAAGGTCAGATTGCAAAAACTTTCGTACAATTCTGCAAGTATTTAAAATGACTGCTTTTTGTAACAGAGCAAATGTGTGTTTAGGCAAACCAAGCAGAGCCAGTGCCTGAAACAGTTGGCTGGGAATAACGCCGGTGGAAGATATGACGACAGGAATGATAGAGACCTTTTCTAGTCTCTACATCCGGCTTATCTCGTTTTTCAGGTCGACATATTTTGAGGGTTTGTCTGCTATTGGGTTTGTACACCTTACAAACTAATATGCGAGACAGAATATACAGAAAATAAGATACAATTACGTATAATGGGCGGTAGCTATTTTTTCCAGACAACCTTTGGATGGAGAGAAGCGTTTATTAGGAAGGTCAAAAAGTCGAGTGAGTAGGTAATAAAAATAAAAGATTCAAGACAATTTTTTCGTTAATATTTACATGTTTTTCAAATATTAGTATGGCATAAAAGTTTAAATTAGATTATTTAGATAGTATTTTGACTATTTTTTAGTATTGGAGCAAATAAGTTACTATCGAGACATAAAAAAACAATAAAAAGAAGCGACGATAAGTAAAAAGGTTTCAATTCGAATTCACCAGCCAGTCGTACAGGTTCAGACAAAACCCTAAGTCTTTTTCGCAACTTTACAATTTAGTGGATTGGTGTCTGGTTTCACTCACGGGCAATGAAACAAAGCTTCAAACTTATACTTAAATTTAAACTTATAATTATACTAACTTATGGGCGAATACTCAAACCCCACTCAATTTAAGTCCCGTTTAAATTATTACAAATGAGTAATGTCAAACAGAGGAAGAGCAACTTTAAGTGGTGTTCAAATTTAAATGACTTTTGAGTATTTCAGCATTAAACTTATAAAACATAAAGCTACAAATAAACACAATTTAATCATTTATTTTAATAATATGATACGTAAGAGAACTAGTACAGGATTTACTCTCGAGGTGAGGCAAGTAAACAAAAAATAATTAAAATACTTTAAAAAATAACAGAAATATTTAAATTGTCAGTGAAATTGACTTACATTGTAACTGAGAACTATTTTAAGTTTTTTAAAAACAAAATAGTATACTTATTTATGTTTTAAAAAAAACTAAAAACATGTCTAGGTAGGTAATACCAACCATTGAAATACTTATAGGTACCTCAGCTAAGCATACATAACATACCTAAGGATAATAATATTATGCTACTTTAACTCATACTTTTAAGTGTACCTACCTAAATTACGACTAATTTTAGAACTAAAAACTTTTAAACTAAAATTTAGTATAAAAATATAAAACTCGCGCTCGTTTATTTTGTCCCGCAGTGTAAGTACAGTGGTCGTGCAATTTTGAAGTGTAATTATCGTTATCCGTCAGTGTCGCGCGTCAACACATGACATTTGTTTCGCTGACTGTACACAGTGTACCCGTACTGCATTGCAAGTGTCCCTGAAATTAATTCTGGGTTGAAAATGACTTTTACTATTAACTTAAATAAAAATGTAGTAAAATTAAAGTAGATTTTTATAAAATACTAGCTGATACCCGCGACTTCGTACGCGTGTGAAACTTTCCAAATATCTGTCAACCAACATACGATGAACCTCGTAGCAAATGGCTGTTTTTGGTTTTAAGAGTTCAAGCTGTATCTAAGAATCCACGACTTTGATTTCAATTAAATATAGCCTATGTTTCAATCCGGAAAAAAGGCTTCCGAATGGTATAAGTTTCGTTGAAATTGGGCCAGTAGTTTAGGCGTGATCCGCGAACAAACAAACAGAAAAACTCGATTTTCGGAATCAGAATCGTTTATTTAGTAGATCTGCATAACTAGTTAATCCATATCTTTAATTTCAGTTTTTGGCGTTTTTACAGTTTAATAGTATCAGATGTGTTTTACCCTACTTTTACCCTATGAAGGTAATTAGATAGATAGAAAATTCTTTATTGCTCAACTTAAAGTAGTGTATACAGGCGAACTTAATGCTAAAATAGCATTCTCTACGAGCTAACCTTTGGGCAGTGAAGGTTGTCGGAAGTAGCTAATCTTTAAAACGACTTAGAATTAAAAAAAACCTGTGCGTGCAGTCCCTACGCGCGGGAGAAGTTATACTTCGAGTGGCACGCATTCACTCTCGCTCTGTGTTTAATGTGAAATTAATTTAGTATTTATTTTTATGTACTTAACCAATATGCAGTACTTATTTCGTTAGAAAAGGTTCTATGCTCATGTTGCCTTAAATCAGAACTAGATGGCGCTGCTAAGTTTGGTCGGATCCTAGAACGCGCTATCGAAGTGTTTTGGGTTTTGTGTGGGTCTCCGCATGGGGTTGCCTAAACTTGATGGAAGGTAGTTGTGTAACTAACGGGTACCTATTAACAGCTACTTAGTACGCGGCAGGTGTTATGGCGACCCACCCAATTGGTTGTGACCTACCACCGCGTCGGTTGTCGGTTGCCTGCAGCCGTCGGTTGGGTGCCGTCTAATTGGGAGGTCGTGACACGACTTTCTCCGAAGATTTGTTGGGTGACCATGATATCTGATTATTTAGAAGACAAACAAGCTTGGGACGAACTAGCTCCAACTCATCCAATAAAAAAAAATGTAATCATGCCTAATCATACAAAACGTAATGACGATTCAAAGTGATCAGTGAGATTTTATTGAATAAAAGATTTTTGACTTTGACTTTTGATATTTTGTGGATAGTTTGGGCATTTATTATACTAACCGTCGCCTGCAGCGTTTCTCGCGCTCTAAACCCTTTGGAGTGTGCGTTTCAAAATTCCTTTCATATAGTGCACCCCTACACTATATACTATGCTCTAAATCTCATACCTCTAGGACTTATCTCTTAGGCTGTGTGTTGATTGTCAGTCAGCTTCAAAAGAGTTTTATATATTTGGAAGATTGTGAAGGAATAAGAGGTGTTGCTTGATGGAATTTTATGGCGGTAAACCGCTGTTTACAGGTCGGTCCAGAGCCGAGTCCCAAAGAACGTTTTGAGCTCCCAAATAAAAACATGCACAGCAATTGGTTATGTTACGTTAGCGGGATCACTATGGTTTTTGTTTTTTTTTGTTTTGCCAATCGTCCCACACGAACGATTTTTTGAAAATCCTTAGAATTTATTTAGAGAGCTTCTTCACATCGCTATTCATAGTCATAGTCATATTAGTCATACATATTTTATTCACCATTTCGAACACAATATGGGACACTTGGCTTTGTTTATAACATTGTACTTTAGCGGCTGTACATGGGCATTTTCATAATATTGTAAAAGAATTCCATCCGCAAACGGTTCACCTTATATTTAAATAAGTATATGTAAACAATACAGATACAATTCTACGTCTTATACCACACAAACTAATATAATCTGTAGTGAGGAAAACGCCCGCTTCTATTTTGGATTTTCCCCATACTCCCCACTAGTAGGAAAAACTGGGGGAGGATAGGAATAATCGAATTCAAAAAAAGTCCAATATGTTTTTTTTTTAAATCATTTTATCCCAACTTTTCCCGAAAGCCTGGTCACCCAAAACTAACTGGTGACACAGTAATCGCAGCTTCGCCGGACTTGGCTATTATTGCAGGTATACTGCCGTGCAAATAATTATTTGCTGAATTTAATTGACCCCATTCCTTTGCAAGCACCTCTAAATAAAGAATTAACTTTTTCAGAAAATTAAAAAAAATATCGCGGTGTAAAAGGCACTTAATAAAGAAATCCACAGTGTACGTCTGTCTACTTGTCTTAAGGCGTATGTATAAGGCAGAAAACCCTCTCGCTCGCACATTTCAACATTTTTGAAGATATAATATAACTAAATGTAATTATGTTAAATTTCAGAGCTTCAGGGTCGAGAGAATAACAATGCAAAGGTTCAATAAAAATATCACATTGATCCAAACAAGTTTTCCGACCAAAAAAAGTTATACCAATGCGATAAATTAAAGTGCACATTTTTTGGTTAGAAAACTTGTTTGGATCAATGTGATATTTTTACTGAACCTTTGCATTTTTATTCTCTCGACCCTGAAGCTCTGCAATTTCACATAATTACATTTAGTTATATTATATCTTCAAAAATGTTAAAATGTGCGAGCGAGAGGGTTGTCTGCCTTATACATACGCCTTAAATCCCTTCCCACTTCCCATCCCATCACACTAACCCACTAAAATAATAAATATCAAAGTTTACAGGTTTCAATGTTTGTGTTCACGCAGCAACTAATGGGCCCAAGTCTCAGTTTTGTTTTGTTGATCGAAACGCATATCGAGAAGCGACTTGCGAGATATTTTGTATTAGCCTAAGATCCGCTAAACAAAGATTTGGACCGAGCTAGTTAATGGATGAAAACTATTTTATTATCAATTAAATATGCCAATAATATTGCAAATGGGTTGTCTAAAAAATTTCAGTCCCAGCTCGGTCCAAATCTTTGTATAGTGGGCCGGATCCTGTACTATATCACAGATTATATAATACTATACTAACTATATGAAAATCCGATAAGCGCCTCTAGCGGGAGATTTCAAGCTATTTTTCTCCATACAAGATGCTAGTTTCTCGATTATCGCTTGTCGCGAATCAACATAACCAAACTCAGAGTACGGGCTCGTGAAACTTGGAATATATAGTTCGTAACCTTGATTAAAACATATGCTACTTTATCCCGGAAAATTTACAGGATCAAACGGGACGCGGACGATGTCGCAGGCGGATGCTAGTTGTATATATTAGTCAAAGACTGTATCAATGACTTTGTCATTGTACCTTGTATCAATATCTAAAAATAGAGGAATGTCTAGCTAGAACAATTTAGTCGGAATGCACCGTCTGGCGCCCACGGCCAGGGATTTCATCTAGAGATCATATTTAGGAAGCAGGATGGACCAATCACGTAATCTACCTAACTGACGACCTTCGAGTTCTATCCAGGACTAGGTAAGTGCAGCGTGTATAAAGATTAGGGGGTTTGGTATCTCAATAAAACCTCAGAAATTAATTAATTAGAGTTTGTTTATTGGCACCAAGATTTACTTAGCTACGTGGAGATCTGAAAGAAGAATGAATGGAGTGAACGTGAAGCGTTCCGAGTATCTCATAGGGTGCTTACTTATAATCCCCTATCAACTTCTGTCACATAAGTAGAAGGTTTCAAAAGTTCAACTTCAACTATTTGGTCTTTGCAACTTGTTGTTACAATTCTGCCGGTGTCTGTTTACTCTAGTGTCATAAACCAGATGGAAGCAAGCATAAACAAGAATATGGCCAGTAAAATTTTGAGAGAATCAATTTAATATTACACACTTTTGATTCAATGTAAGGCCCTCAAGCACTGATCCGACCTCAAGCATAGATTTTTGTATGAAAATCTCTACTCAAATCTATGCTAAACACCATAATTGTGTTGCGAGGGCTATTCGTGCAATTTATAACATGGGTCCCAGAGAATCACTAAGAAATAAGTTTAAAGAAATAAATATAATGACAGTACCTTGCCAGTACATCTATGAAAACTTATTGTATGTTAAAAAATATTAATCTATTCAACAAAAAAAGTGATAATCATAATGTTAACACTAGAAACAAAGACAAACTCGCTGTTCCCACCACTAGGCTCACATAAATTAGTAAATCTTTCAAAGGGCAATGTGTACGCTTCTTTAACAAAATCCCAAGTGATGTGTCTCAGTTGTCGATTGGCAAGTTCAAAAACGTAATAAAACGAAGACTTCTTTTAAAAGCATACTATAAAATATCTGATTATTTAGAAGACAAACAAGCTTGGGATGAACTAGCTCCAACTCATCCAATAAACAAAAATTGTAATCATACATCATACAAAACGTAATGACGATTCAAAGTGATCAGTGAGATTTTATTGAATAAAAGATTTTTGACTTTGACTTTGAGTAACGATTTCTTTTTTATTTTTTGATTTCAATTTTTTTTCTTTTTCTACGGGCCTAAGATTGTCCAAATAAAATACCAACTAAAATCCAACACATCTAAACCGTAAAAATATAAGTTTGAATTTGGGAAACTAAAAAAAAATAGTTTGGGTTCAGCATCAACCTTCTTTGATAAATTTGTGACTCCAAATAGTCCACAGATAATTAATCTAAAGAACGTATACCAATGTATTAAAAAAATATTATACCCACCCAGATGTAGGTACCTAGTAACAATACCTAGGTACGTAGTAACTAATACTTTCACAATCTGTGTTGCATGTTGCATAACGTGGGTTCGATGCCGACTAATAAGATTTGTCGCACAAAATACTGCTAAACACGACGCGCCGATAGCGCAGTGGTGGCATGGTCGGTAGAGAGGTTGCGGTTTGGATTTGGGGATTATTGTTTAGTCCAATTCTATACGTAGTCACAATGATCGCTTGTCAAGTTTGAAGTTTGTCAAAGCTATAGAGCCCAAAAAAGAAAATCGAGCTGTAGAATGTCTTTTCAAATGCCTGGAAGAGATCACACTGAGTGATAAGGCCTACCATTGAGTTCATGCAACCTGTTTTCAGGGTTTTTCTCTATCTTTTGATACCATCGAAGTCTGTCTGTGTTAATCCAAGTCACAGACATTTTCAAGTTTTATCCAAATCGGATCTGTAGTATTTGCGGGAAAGAGTAACAAACATCCATACACACATCTCGACAAACTTTCTTTTTATAATATTAGGAGGAAGTACAATGTAACATGAAACTTTTGTTATTTTATGTATCTTTTATTGGCAATCCTCATTAAATAAATATGATAATTAAATAAACAAAAAAAAACGTGTGGCACTCGGAGACTGCCGCGGCAAAGCTATTGCATAGCATTTTTATCGTATCACCGCTGTGCCGGTCGGAGTGGGGGGTGTTAGGTTATTTTCGTTACGGAATTTCTGGATTCGGTCTCCACGCTCAAGGCCCGCGATAGAAGCTATGCAATAGCTTAATAAATGTCCCGAAGTTTCAGTGCCTATAGCCGTGTTTCGAGAGTTAAACAGTATTAATATAATCTGTGGTTAAACCAATGCTAGTTGAAGTGAAGCTACATTGCAGTTCCGAAGCTCGCAAAATAAATTGACTTACGTGCTGAAGCCGCAGTAGTGCCGCTAATGCAACGGTGCTGCTAAACATCACCCAATAACGCACACTTCATTAGCTTCCTACAAACACATACAAAGTAATTAAATAAACATGCATTTACCTGAAATTAAGCTTTGTATTATTATACCTTGTTAAACGTTAGTAGTGTTGCCCGCAAAGAATATGTAATACGTAGTTCCTACGTAAGAAGACGCGGGACTCCCATTCTACCAAAATTACACACTGAAAATCTCGTTTTGTATGAAACGTGATTCAAATTGTGACCCCCGTTTCATACATTGTTCGTTTTTCAAAAACACGTGTCTAGTTCGAGAGTTTCGCCAGTCTGGTTGCCCTCTCCGTTACACTACACAGTGGCTAGATCTTGCTCTGGACCCAGAAGCTGGAGACCCAACGTTTGCCTAATAGGTAATATGTTAAAAAAAACATAAGAGGAGACCCTAGCTAGAGGAGTCCTAACTAGCTTAATTTTTTTTTTAATATTTAATTAGTTTTTTTCAGAGTGTGTCGGTTCCTTCCCACTTATTTTTTCAAAATTTCAGGCCGTACAGTAATGCCTCTCTTAAACGACAAAGAGACAAAGAGATCATATTTTTAGTGAAATTTCATAGCGATGATGGTAACTGGTTACTTGGTACACTGGTTACTGGTTACTTGGGTAAAGCCGCGTGTGAAAACTAGCCCATAATTAATAAACATTTTATATCCAGTAGATAAAAAGTTAAAACTCTCCACATGTTCTGCACGTCCGAACTATCGACGTGGGGAAATGATAAACGCGGCCAAATACCTACCCTCATTTACTAACCAGTAGCGTTCGCGGGAAAAGCAGCTATATAGATACACGATGAGGCACGTATGAGCTAAAAGAGAGAGAGTGAGAGAGAGAGAGCCGTAATAATAAAGATCTGTTCTAGCCAAGATGTGCGATGTCGTACTTTGAATAGTCATGTGCTAAGACCTAAGAAAGAAAGATCTCGTGCTAAGAAATTAGATCTTATAATATCCAGAAAGAGAGCGAGGAGTGTAATAACGACATGGCATTGAAAGGTTGAAGTGCTAACTATTCTTGGACTGAAATAGCCAATTTTGAAAGTAAACTCACAAGAAAGAACGATGCTAGTTCATTCTTACCCTCACCTCCTAAACCAAAACGGTAGGGTCTTATAGAGTAAAAAAGAAAAAAAATAGTCTTAGGCCCGTTGATTTACTGCTCAAGCACTGATCCGGACTTAAGCATAGATTTTTGTATGAAAATCTCTACTCAAATCTATGCTTGAGTAACGATTTCATTATCACCATACGGGCCTTGACTGAAACCACGAAACAGTCAATTATCAAAGTAAACCCACAAGAAAGAACGCTGATACTTCATTCTTACCCTCACCTCCTAAACCGAAACGGTGGAGTCTCGTAGAGTCGAGGTAAGAAGAGTTTCTATTCTTAAGGCGTATGTAAAAGGCTGACAACCCTCTCGCTCGCACATTTCAACATTTTTGAAGATATTATATACCTAAATGTAATTATGTGAAATTGCAGAGCTTCAGGGTCGAGAGAATAACAATGCAAAGGTTCAGTAAAAATATCACATTGATCATTGATCCAAACAAGTTTTCTAACCAAAATATGTGCACTTTAATTTATCGCATTGGTATAAGTTTTGGTGAGGCGGTATCCAGTAATTAAGTTTCATGTAACAAAGCCCATAGTTTTGCATATTTTCGCTGGACATTATCTGTTGTCGGACGCAGTCGGAAAACTTCGTGTGTTTCCGCACTGTGTCCGAGCTCGTGCGCGTCTGAGTAGGGTGATAATATTGAGGGTAGTTATCTACTTTCTGGGATTTTTGTGGTGTTGTTAGTACTCTTAGGGGTCAGAGAGTAAGAGCCAACCATGCCTCATCGTATTCAAATTTGGACTAGACTTCCGCAAAGAACTTTACAAGGTAATAGGTTAGGTGTATTTTACCTATGTGTGTATAGAGATCCTAAAGGTAATTAGGTACTATTTCAAAACTACATAAAGATTTACAGAGTGACGGACGGAGTGCGATGCTTCACAAGGCACGCCCTCATAACTTGAAAACGACTCTACCAATTTTCAACATGGCTACCTAATACACCCCCTAATACACAGAGCCACAGACACAACGCCGTCAATCTTATAACGCTCCTTCCTTTTTTGGGTTCGAGGTTAAAAATAAAAGGTTTAGCTCAAACCCAGTGCCCGTTTACTACATCTGTCAAAAATAATGTGAAACCTAAGTTTAAAACCAATAAAACAGCAAGTCCCAAAGGTTTTACGCTTTTCTATATGTCTACACAAGCTCGCAGCCATTTCGATTTGAAAATTGAACTTTGGGGCGCTTGTAAACTGGAGAGTTAAAAATTTTAACGCTGTGTGGAACCCCTTGGATACTGCTTTGAACCACTACTCTTGGTGCGATACTAGCGACACCCATGCGGTGAAGGAAAACATTGAAACTTAGGATTATAGTTCTGGTTTCGTGCAAAAGAGGGCTTGGCATGCAAGCCAACTGGCTAGGAGACGAAACCTTAAGAGTGTCAAACCAAAACAAGATAGATTTAGATAGGTCAAAAACTCTTTATTGTATATCACTTTAGCGGAAATAATAAAATAAACACAGAGCAAGTAAATTTCATAAAAAAATTAATCACAATTGTAGTTTTGGTCGGAACTTTCAGATATAGCCCAAACATCTATGACGCCAGAATGTCTCATTACTTATTTCTTGGGATTTTTTGTGCATATTATAAAACTCTTAGTTTATTGAACTTCATGAAAAGCACGGCTTATTCCCATCGAGCCCACCAGCCGCCCTACTGGTGGGCTGGATGGGAAAAAATCCCATCGAGCCCACTATGCAAATGAGTGGGCTCGATTCAGCAAAAGCAGAAGTGAGAATTAGAATCGAGAACTCATAGTTCTACATCACCTAATGCAGGTAGTTACGAGCACTCTCTATTTATGGTGAACATAAAGCAAAGGGAGCACTGCCATTACATATTTATCACCATGATGGTGTTCTTAAATATAGCCATGGCATCTCGAAGTTGACGATGGGCTTGCGGACCGTCATATCTAAATTCAATTCGCATTAGGAAAGCGATCGTAGCTTGCTAGTCAAACTTCACTGATTATCTAAGTTAAAGTTAAGCGACGCTCTACGCGGTCACTATTTGGATGGGTGATCGCTAGCGTTACGCTAGAGATATAAAAACTTAATCCATTACTAGAGAAATATGCTTAGTCAATCTTCAGTGATTATCTAAGTTAAGCTACGTTCTGCGCTGTCACTATTTGGTTGAGTGACCGTTTGTGGCATTGTTTCGTTAGGGGGCGTCCATAAATTACGTGAGGTGTTTTTTTAAATTTTCTGCCCCTCCCTCCCCCCCTGGTGAGATGTCGTGAGATTTTATTCAACCCCCTCCCCCATCCCCGAATCTCACGTGAGATTTTTCAAAATGTGAGTTTCTTACGTAAACGCGTTTTTAAATACGTATTTTTTTTTTAAAAACGTATTTTCTTTCGAACGAATTAGTAAATGATCTTAATCGTACTACGATTACGCTTAAGATTAAATCTTAAGCATGTACAATCTGGATTAAATAGACCAAAATAGTATAATTTTTTTTTTGTTTCAATCAGAAAAAAAATTGCGTGATATTTGCCGAGACCCCCCCTCTCCCCAACGTAAGATTAGATGAGATTTGACTCGACCCCCTCCCCCCCTTAAACACCTCACGTAATTTATGGACGCCCCCTTAGAGATATAAAAACTCAATTCATTGGTAGAAAAATATAAGGTGGAAGCTCAGAATATTGAAACCTCTTTGGTGATCTGAGACTGCAGGTGTAAAAAGATTGAAACCGAACAAAAATCTCATCGAAAAAAAAAGTTAATTCCTCAGAGAGGGCCTAGTATTCTCAAGATATCTCATCTCCATCGAAAGCCTCTGAGCCCTCGTAATAATCCTGAAATCAGTTACGACAATGTCTAGATTAAGTAAATTGCGTCGCGTTTAATTAGTGAACGGAATCCAATCTGAGAGCATTAGGAGCTTGGTTTTATTGACTGCAGGCATTGTAAGAAATAGTTTACTAATTCCATTTACCAGTACACTCCAAATATAGTAGGTAAAAAAATCTACTATATAAAAATAAGTCGGGTTTTCCTTCCTGACGCTATAACTCCAGAACGCACGAACCGATTTCCATCTTCATCATTGCAGGTCATCAGACTCTAGACTTGATTCTAGTTTGTCAAATAGAATGTTTTGATATGAGCCAAGTTTCAAAGTATTACCTATGTCGGAAATATTCAGAACGGCTGCAAGGATTGCTACCAGACATCAGGTAGGTATCAACAAACTGCATTGGCATCGGAGCTGAGCAACAGTCAGTGTACCTACTCATCTGTAATCTCTTACAGATGAGTAGTCAACTCAAACCAAAACGCTGATAAACCTTCTTCCGGCAAATGATACTGGCCTTTTTGAACTATCTACAAATAAAACCACCTGTTCCGAGCCCCATAATTGTAGCGTGAACCAAAGAGTTCCTGAACTCGCATGCAACCTCATTTTAACACAATTTTCCCACATTTTCCGCTGTTTCGCGTTTTTATGATGACACGCTTAATTTGGCCAGCAGCATCCAGAGCCGTGAGACTGCACAGTTGATCTATGATCGAAAGCGTTCGATAAATGTTTTCACTTCCGATTTTATAATTTTCGGTGACTAACCTTTGTGAAAAATAACATTGTTAGTCAAAATCTAAAATTAAAACAAAAAAAAATAGTCAAAATACCTACGACGACGGCACATTTCAATCTGTCTTAGTATGCGCGGCATCTGTAGGTACCTCTATCACGAACAAATCTGACAGTCGCCGTGTTAACGTACCTATTCGAGTTATATTGCGCGTCAATGCTAACTCGACTGCCAACCGTTGTAGTGACACCGCGCAGTGTATCTCGGATACGTTACGATACGTTTTCGATTGCCACATTTATTCATGATCAAGGCACTGGGCCTCTACTCTGAATAATGACTTACGAAGATTCGGTAGCGTCGTTTCTGTTACACTGCGCAATGACGCTGTCACTTCGCAAGAGCCCACGTCATCGTTCGAAATGACCGCGCAGTGTAACGCAAACGTCACTACCGAATCTTCTTAAGTCATTATTCAGAGTAGAGGCCCTGGTGTCATCTTTTTCCGTTCGAGATGTCACACCATCTCATATAATAAGTCGAATGTTTCCGAGGATACGCTCCTAGTACAGACTGCACAGTGTGCCGCACAGTGGACACTGGGCTATGATCAGGGCGTAGGGTAATTGCCCAATGGACTTCCGAGCCGCTGAGCAGGGAGGGTTCGCAACATTTCCTGATAAGTATGTTTACAAAAAAAAAAAACTATCAGCATTCTAGTTTCCATAGTAGGGAGGTAGGTAACGATGTTAATCCAGGTCCACGGACAATATATATTCCAAGTTTCATCCAAATCGGATCAGTAGTTTTTACGTTTAAGAGTAACAAACATACATCCATCCATCCTTACAAACTTTCGCGTTTATAATGTAGGATTATGACGTCACTTTCCCAATCGTCACCTTTAATAAACAATGGTCTAACCCAAAAAATTTGAAAAACCGTTTACAAACACCAGAGTTTTTTTCCTAACGTTACACCTCAAACGCGTGTAAGCAGAAATGTTCACGGGACATGAACGAATTAATCCATCGCAGATCCTAATGCTCCATTAGTTCCGTTATTTCTGAGCCTGGAGAGCAATGAACCCTAATCATTGATGTGATGATGAAGTCCTGTAGCTCTGGGATTCACATTCAAAAAATGAAAATGAAATGTCCAAAGGTTTGAGCTTTTTTCTTGTATCATCGTGATAAGCGCCTCTAGTGAGCGTGCTGGGAACCAATTTTTTATGAGGTAATTTTATTGTTTTTATTTTATAGATTATTTAAAATCATTGGTGAAGAGTGAAGTCATTGCACTGCATTGTCTCCATCAACAGGTCAACTCCAGCACAAGGTCTTGCATCTGCACTCGTAGCATGACTATCTTATAGACGTTTTATTCTATAGACGAAAAAACAATTGCCTATCACATAGATAGAAGTAGAATGGGAGAATACTCAAAAGCCACTCAAACCCCACTCAATTTAAGTCCCGCTTAAATTATTGCCATCTCTTACAAATGAGTAATGTCAAACAGAGGCAGAGCAACTTTAAGTGGTGCTCAAATTTGAATGACTTTTATAAGATAAATATTACTTTATTGCACACTTTAACCTAGGGATTCCAATAAAATGAAAAACAAAACTTTTACTGTTTATGGTGGCAGAAATAGGTAAAGTACCTACCTACTATTAGCAAGCAAGCTCGTATGACTTAGTGGCCAACTCTGGTAACGGAGTTTTTAGGCCGCCTTAAAGCCTCCGTCGTGGCTTAACGACTGCTAGAGCCAGGACCGACAGTTTAACGTGCCCTGCAAAGCACGGAAGCGCTCAGATGTAATTACTACTAAAGGTCACCCATCCAAACAGTGACCGCGCAGAACATCGCTTAACTTAGATAATCAGTGAAGATTGACGAAGCAAGCTACGCCACAAGCACTTAAATGTGGTTATTCCCATCGAACCCACCGGCCGGCCCGCCCGCCCACAGGTGGGCCAGATGAGAAAAAAAAATCCCATCGAGTCCACTCAAAAGTACTATTTTATAGAGAACTCGTTGTCTAGAGCGCTCATGCTACGTCTGGGTAGCAGGTGCGATAAATACCTACTAAGTCAGCCTAAGCACTATACCAAATATAGGTATGTTAACCTTAGTCCAATTATTAATAGTTCTTTGTAGGTTGAATGACTTAAAGTCAATGGTCCGTACGTCTATTATTTTGAAAAAAAATAAGTACACTATAGTTAAGTAGGTTAGGTTAGGTGGATCTTTAAAAAAAACTGGCTGGGATTCATAATGAGCGCGTCAAAATGAGCTGGGTAGGTAAATTTACCTACCCAGTGCCTTTAGTTTCGATGCGAACACAAATTTTTTTTGAGATCCCTGCCTACCAGGTAGCTTTTTACCTACCTATTTTGTTCCTAAAATCCATAAAACAATCCAAAATAATTATAATGTAAGTATGAAGTTATACCTACCTAGGTACCTACTTATTTGTAAAATTTTATCACATAGCAAAGTGAATTTTTCTGTTTTATTTTCAAAATGGCTGCAAAATACGCCTGTGTGAGTGATGGTGGAATTGTGGACAACAAAACGCACGGAACGAATTTTTCTCTCGTGCTTGCGATTGTTGGCTGTTTAAGACCAAAATGTAATATCTCAAAAAAATAATTTTGTTTTGTTTTAGGTTTTCTTTGAAAAAAACTAATATTTGGTTTTAATTATGTGTTTATTAGTAACACTTGAACTACTTCCATGAGACATAGTTTTTCTTACGATAATTAATGTGAGTTACGGTCTTGTTAAGGAAGTTATTAATATTCATTGCCTGGTGTTCACATCCGAGTCAGAAAACATATCGATAATAATATAATAATGAATACTTACCTACCTATATCTGATATAAAAACGATTGATATTTTCTTCTTTTTAAAAAAATTGTTATGCAATAGATAGGTATTCGGTCTGTTAGTTTTTCAAGTTACCCCACTCTGCCATCGTATATTAATGTCATCGGGACATCGTAGTCGGCGCGGCGAAGTGGCGAATTCGTCGCGGCCTTGACGCCGGTCGACGACTCGTGCGCAAGCTTTTTTTCGAAAATAATGCCAATGGGTCCAAAAAGGACGACCAAAAATTATTAATTTTGGCCATTGTCATACTAGGGTTTAAAAATCTTCATATTTTTAATATCTTAGCTTTTTATCATTTAAATTCGGTACCTTACATACCTATACCTAACCTATACTACTCCAAGTTTAGGTTACCTGCTTTTTTTATTAAATTGACTAGTCAACTATACAATTTATTAAAATTCGCAGTCTATCTACCAAAAATAATATTAATATTAAATATTTACTTACGAAAGTGACTCTACTCAAGGTCAATGGCCTTAAAAGCGTCATTCTTATATTGGCCGCATTTTGGCCGAACGAAACGGGGGATCTATCCCTGTCACCCTCTCTCTTGTTGTAAACTTACACATTTTTCGTGTGCGTGATGCATACCGATTATCTCATTCGGCGTGTTCGTTTTTTAAAATTTTACGTATATGTGCGCGATTGTCACAGTGTGAGTCACAAAAATATCTGTTTTGAGCTTTGTACTGCATTCAAATCGGTTTGTCGTTCCAAAAATAATATTGTTAAATACTATGAATTTTTATTGCTTCAAATTGTGCGCTGCACGCATTCGTAATAACCACACACACATGTTTGAATATTAACACGATTTTTTCGATAAAGAAAACGTTGTGGTAGGTCGCGGATGTCATGTTTGTGTGCGTTACACGAAGGCGTGATTCGTTTTTGGATTCTAAATTCGAACCAGACCCAACTGGTTTTTGTTTAGATTTTGCGCGCTGCTTTGTTATTGGTCCTCTTGAATTTGGAAGCCATTACTTTTTGTTTCATTATTTTTTGCTTTTTATGGGACTTTAGTCTGCCAATGGGCTTTGAGGTCTATAGATACATAAATCATGTTCTACTAACATAATATTTATCTCAGTTTCGAAGAACCACCGAAACACAATAATAGCGTATAGTTTCCATTAGAATTTATTAAAACAACCTTTAGATCATAGTCCGAATTCAATAATAAAATCTGAAACTGTGGCATGACGTTCACACAAGGTGGATGACCGTTGTCAACAATAAGAAGAGTCTATATCCCGTCACCTGCTGCTGCAAAAACACAGGTCTTGTGGTCCGGCACCCGGTGCAAACCGGATCCGACCGGTCCGAGCTGATTTAATGATAGAAACATGATTTTTAGAATTAGTCACACGATTTTTAGATAGTGTAGAAAACTGAGGTTTATTTACGGTCTTAAGATCTGTTTCATAAAAGTTTCAGATAACTTTTAATTTTGCTGAGCTTTTGTGAGTTGTCAAAAGTAGTTTAAGTACTACTCTGATGGTATTATAGGTAAAAACAAAACGTATAAGTAGTTTTTTGCAATATTCAGGTATAATAATAAGGTAAATAGGTAGAATAGTACTTAATTAAATGTTTTATGGAGTGGTAATCAGAATATCATCATTATTGTTTTAAAAGATATTTTTGCAATGAATTAAGTGGTAAAATGAGCGCGTATCGAAATCAGCAAAGCATAAATAAATAGCCTATTCGCTTCCCGGTCATTACCCCGTAGAACTAGAACCCTCCTAGATTAGCAGCGGGAAAAAAATAAAATGGCGTATTGTTTTGTTAAAAGCCAGTGTTGGCACAAAGGGTGGTATTTTCATGATTTTAGTTAGAAAACCAACGTTGGGGCTCCGCCAATAGCCAGCGCCCCTGTCAGCGATAGATAGGGGATGAATTTCTGTAAAAAAAGCGAAAAGCGCTTCATAGACAAGCCATGCTTACGCTTGATGAACATCATTTATGACCAAAAACAAATTGTGACATTTTTAGAATAACTTTAGTGGATATATACAAAAATAACTCTAATTTCACTCATAATATTAGGTAGTGACTACTTCTTAATTTTTGTGGTAGATTAAAAATAAATATTATATTAAGATTTTCAGTTATTTCGAATTAAGTAAGTATATTGTTATTTAATACCTACTAAATTTTAATTATAGTGAAAACAAAATTTGGTAAGTAAGTAGGTACCTATACAAAAATAGAAATAATGTTACTCGGTCAAGTCAGCGCTGCGTTTGGTCTATGAAGCGCTGCACGGATGAATGGTTAGAAACCTCCCCTAGTTCGCATCTAGGGCCATCCCAGGCCGCGTTTGCACACATTATTGCAGTTTGATGAATTGCCCCACGACACAGCGCCACCGGTCATTCAACTTACGAATGTCCTATAAAATAAGACTAATAGGTACTCTATACTTTGACAAATAATTTGTTACAGCGTTTCATTTCTATGTTTTTTATTGTTATGATTTTCTAGTCACTTAATGTAAATCAATTAAATTAAGATAAACCAATAATAGGTTTTAAAATTAACATTTAATTTCTAACTTACCTACCTTGAGATTAGATACTTATTGGTATGTCTGGGTGTTCCTATGTTCTAGTTTGGGACTAGAAAGCATTGAGTAGAATGTCCGTAAATATTTATTTATATAACTAGTTTATTTATATAATTAAGTATAACTATTTGCTGTTGTCGAATAATCAAAAATAATCCCAGCTACCTACATTACATTCTTAAAACAACCTTTCGTTTTCATTTCAAGTCCTGGCTGGCAAGTTTCACTCGAATTAAACAAAAAAGTGAAAAAAGGTCAATTTCGGTTTCCTGGTCAACAAGAAACCTTAAAATTTGCGATCACATCGATATGATTTTAAAAAAACTGGTAGGTACATTGAACTTGGCATGGCACTAACCTATCGCAACATGTCCTGCGTTGCGTGATGATGTGTGAGTGATGTGAGAGTGTGCGTGCATTTCGTGAGTTCGTTCACCTTGCCAGTTGGGGAAGTTAGGAGTATGGGAGGAGATGGAGAAGTCACAAGAAAAAGGTTTAAAAAAAATTTTAATTCTTAAAAAAATAAACATTGATTTGGCATACTAAGTGGGTATACTCGTATCTACTTAGTGTTAATTATGATAATGCACCAAATAAACGGCATTTTATTTTCATGCAGGTACCTACTTAAATTATAAAAATCAATATAATATAGATAGTTAAGTAAATTACAAAAACTCAAAAAAATTACTTAGGTAAAGCGTTATATTTTTTTTACTTTTATCATTGAAAAAAGTGACCTATTCTATAAACTCCTAATACCTACGTACACTTGCTTATTTTCTATAATTTTTTTTATGTCTTTATAATGAACAATATTTTATGTAGAAGCTTCTCGACTCCACAGCTGTCGCAGTTCGTCCGATATTTAAGCAAGTCGCGGAGTAGCATTTTTGCCGCGCACGCACTTAACGTACCCGTGTGCGTATACGCACACAAACATACGCTCATTATGTATGTAGGTAGGTACTTATTATAATATTGAATGCGTGTGTAATGAACGATATTTTTCTCAGAGGTGAATGCTGTTCGCGTTTTTCTCAAATGAAGACTTAGGATCGTTTTGCAGTTGACCGCGGATATGATCGTATTTTGGAAGAGGCAAGTGTAAGTGTAAGGTGTGAGTAGGTACTTTTATTTTTCTAAGTATCTAGGTAATAGATTTGCGAGTGTTATTTTTTCTGGATCAATAAATTCACAAATGCGTGATCAATAAAATAACCAAAATAATAAATAAGTAAGTATGTCAACTTTTCAAAGAGATAACACAGCGCTAACTAGCAAAGAATAATTAAGAAGTGGGACTCCCATTCTACTAAAATAACACTGAAAATCTCGTTTTGTATGAAACGCACTTCAAATTTGGACCTCCGTTTCATACATTTTTGGAAAGTACGGGTCTAGTTCGGGAGTTTCGCCGTTCTGTTAACTAGACTCAACTACAAAAATAAATCAAGCAGTTAGCTAAGTACTTAGGTAGACTAGGTAGGTAGGTATATATTTATTAAAATAATCAACACACTGCACCGCTGTTGGCAGGTGTTGAAGAGGTATACATTTCGGGAGCCCTCTCAATTACGAGACGAGCGTGGCCCACTAGCGCTGGTATGGTCCAAGTTATAAGCACAGACCGCACTGATGGTTTATTCCCAAATAAACAACTAAATACTCACAATATTTACAAAATACACTAAAAAAAGTTCATCTGGTCCAAATCAGTACCAATCGGAAGCGTGCGAAACTGATAGATGCGTTGGCGTTGGTTTAGCGAGCTGACATTTATATTAGGAGCAATCAGTGTGAAGAATCGAAGACAAATTATGTACACAAGGCATACACAAGGCTATTGGTAGTGTCTTGAAATATCGTCTTTGGATCAGCCAAGCACTTAATAGAAGACCGAGCTTAGGAAGCGTAGAAAAATCTCTATTTTTTTTAACCATCTTCATTATCAACTTTCATCATCATCGTTTCTGCCCGTTTGCACCCCATTGCTGTTTATAGGCCTCTAAGTTAAGCACGCGCACGAAGTCGCGGGTATCAGCAAGTTATTGAATAATATAGAATAATGTATTTCTCACTTCTTGCACCACAGTTGTATACCGTCAAGCCCTTATTGGGGACCCTCACATTTTTGGGTCCAATTAGAACAAGCACACGTCTGCTGCACCGTTCGGAATTAATGAATTTCTGTACATAGGTAGATGAAGGTACACTCAACAACGTGCGCAAGTTACAACTATGCAGAAAAAAAAATGTTTTCGTGAAAAAAAAATGTGCCTAGGTACTTTGATTGGTTAAAAAAAAGTTACGTAGAGTAAGGACACTTCGATCTAAAACTGCAAATGACTCTACTTTTGCACATACTTCAAAATCAAGCATTATACATTTGAAAAATGATGGGTTTCGTGAAGAAAACAAAAGAGGAAGTAACTCACTTTAATTGGCTAAACTCTTCTCTTCAAACAGTTCACTTATATTTACAAAATGTACAGTAGTAAATGTAGAATGAGAAAAAATATTTGAGACATTAAAACCAAACTAAACAGCTGTTCGAAGTATTCAAATTCAAATTGTTTATTGCACTTATGTTGTTTTAAAGATGTTGTACAAAAGGTAGTGTAGCAAACATTAAATCCTGTTGCACAGCAATTTGTTCAGGTATAGATAGGCACTAAGTGGCATATTTATGTATCTAGTTTTAAATATTTTAATAATTCTCATCTAGAAACTCGTGCAATGAATAAAAACAGTTTTATTATTAAATACTTTTTTAACATATTTTTGAATTTTATTTGTAAATTCTCGTTTTTTATGTCATTTGGGATTTTATTATAGATTTTTACATTATTAATTTTGCAGTAATAATAGTATCTACTAATAACGCTTAGTGTACCAAATTGTACTATTGTACTTTGATCTAGATAAGTACGTACCTAGGACCTAGTAGATAAGAGTATCTAAAAAACAAACAAACTAGGGACTGTCTAGAGAGACAGTCCCTAGTTTGATGACGTAGGTAGGTTAGGTAAACATGCTGAGCCGGAATAAAATTTAAAAACACTTGCATGATAAGTTAATATTTATTTCATACATGCGCCTTTCTCAAAGAAAACTGCATTTTTATTTACCGTGATAATTGCTTTTGTATTTTGTAAGGATCTCCTCTTCCAGTTTTCTTTTTACTTACCTACCCACCTAGGCTACCTACCTACCTACATAGGTACTTACCTACCTACATAAAAAAAAAAATAGTTGACATTGGGCTCTCCTGGAAAAGAGTAACTTTCGGGATATGCTATTTACGCTTTCGAGCGTCGATATCATAGCGTGAAGATATTTTTTCCGAATAAAGTTATACAACTTTATCTTAGGTAGGTATTATGATTAGTGAAACCTTATTGGTAGGTATAGGTAGGTTTTAACTCTTCTTCTCTTTAATAATGGGCTCGGTCCGTCATTTCGACAGACAATTTGGCCAGTGTCAAGTGATATAATTGTAATAATTTATGTCAAGTCATTCGTCAAGTCGGCTGGCCGAGACCTAGACCTAAATATTATTGGTTAAAATTCCACCAAAATTAAACAACAATACTCACAATAAAACAAAAAAAAACTATTAAAATAAAAGTGCTGTGTCGTTTCAAAAGAAGTCAAAACTCGTTTCAGGTTTTAACTCAAAATCATTCGTTAAGTTTTGAAATATAAAAATACGACGAAGACGCGACGTCATCTCAGGCAAAATACGAAAACGAAAATTCCTTGCAGTTTTTGATGAAAGGCGACTGAATTTTCTTTACTAATAGCACAGATTATATAATACTATACTAGTACTAATAGCATGGACTAAATAATAGTTATAAGCTAATAGGTAGGTACTTGTACCTAATAGGTACCTTGTAAAAAAAACAGTTTTGTTTTCTATGCTAATATCTTTCCGTGACATTTTTTATCGAACGATCGAACGTTTCATAGCATGAAGCTTTGGTTCTAAAACGACTAAATAAATCACAGAAAAAAAAAACCTTGTCAAAATATCGACGAGTTACCATGTTAGGTACCTACCATCCAACGAGTTCACATTCACATCACACGAAAATGTCACGAACGAATCATTGATCTTATTTTTCCAAAAATTTATGATAAATATCACGAATAATGACTTCGAAGACTGTAGAGGATGTCCACGTGATCCTTCTCAACAAGATCCTATCGGACTCTGGTTTAGAATGTACCAGATCAGTTCCGGAGTCCCTGGAGTCGGAGTCCCTCTCGGGGGAGAGTGAGGAGCAAGGTACTCTTTAACCCCCCGAATTCATCAACAGAAGCTGAATGGCTAAGACGTTACAACGTAGCATTCGCTTAGCGTAGCGCTTATTTATTTTATTTAATACTTTACCTATTGCACAAAATTATAAATTCGTTACAAAGCGCTTGTAGGTATGTATCTTAGGGGAAACTTTTAACTTTGATCGATTAGGTATCTATACCTACCTACTAATTTCAGGGTAAATTAGGTACCTATACTATTTAGTTTTATTGAATACATTCTAGGATTAGGTCAGACCGGCGAAACTCTCGAACTAGACTCGTGCTTTCGAAAAACGAACAATGTATGAAACGGCCTTCAAATATTGAATCACGTTTCATACAAAACGAGATTTTCAGTGTGTAATTTTGGTAGAATGGGAGTCCCGTTTCTTCTTACGTAGGAACTGCGTATTAGGTAGGTACCTGTACCTACATATTCTTTAGATTAGGTTAGGTAGGTAAAGTAAAGTGGCAAATGTCATTTCTTTATTGAGGTCATTTGGTACCTATATATTTATACCCTATAATGCACAAAAATAGGTGTACAATTTTTTTTAAGAAGACTTATTGCTGAAACTTTCCCACCAGCTTTCACTTCTTCGTCCTTACCCACAGGGTTAGCGTTAGAAGAAGAAGAAGCAGGGCCCGAAGCCGTCCGTGAAGAAGAGGAGAAGGCCCAGCAAGCGGAGGAGGTTGTGGAGGAGCAGCCCTTCGTGTTCCCCACACCCTCACTGCGTCGGATACTACCCGACCGGATCAGGAAGATCGAGGAACAGAACCGGATCCATGTGCTGCCCGACGAATTTAGGTAGGTAGTAGGTTTAAGTAGGCTAACTGCCCACAGTTAGCCCAGTTGGGCCCCAGCCCAGCACGAAGAAATACATGACAATCAGTCTAGCCTCTCCTGGAGCATATTGTAATGGTAGCATACCCGAGTGCCTGGGTTCAAAAACCAGGTGTTTATTAGCATTCATTCATATTTAGTTTTTGTAAGATCTATGTATACCTACTATTTATTTGCTGTCTAACCTGAATAGGTACCTACTGATAGGTTAGTTCGGTAGGTACTTTTCAACTTCTACAGAGCCTGCAGCATCTTTCAGAACAGACATAGATCCAGCGCTGATCCCGAAGATAGCCATCACAGCTCAGCAGAAGTGCATAGACCTGCTCGCTGAGATGGTGGGCTGCACTAAGTACAAGAGCAGCCTGGCTGAGTTCTGGTTTCTCGACACGCTGGCCAACTTGCTGCGACGGGCGCAGGAGGATGAGCTGAACCGACGTGAGTAGGTAGACCATACCACCATACTAAACGTCCAACTAGGTGGACGGCGTGGTTGGTCGGTTGGTAATAAGACGAACTGGAGACAAAACCGTGCTGTCGTATACAATTTTTTGTGGGTTGTCGTAAACATCAATCATTTTCAGCTACCTATAAGCGCTGGCTAGTCAATCTTCACTGATTATATTAAAGATAAGCGATGTTTATCGCGGTCACTATTTGGATGAGTGACCGTTAGTGACAATTACCTACCTACATCTGAGCGTTAATTCGTTCTTGTTCGGAGGGCGCGTTAAACTGTCGGTCCCGGCAGTCAGGAGGGCCTTAAGGCGGCCTAAAAACTCCGTCAGATTTCTCGCTTTGCGAATGCGTTTGCGAGTGCTATACTCGAGTCGAAAGTCAAAACAAATGCAGACTCGGGGCTCTGTGTTCTTTCAGCGACGCAAGCCATCTTGATTCTGTGGTTTTGCGAATGGATGAAAGAGATGCAGCACTTCGATGCTGCTGACCGCCAGCGTATGCTGAAGCGGTTTCAGGTACTTACCCTCATTTTGACCATTTTCTGGCAGTAGCAAAGCAAGGTTAGTATCTAACCCGTATCAAGGAGGAGGGAACATGGTTCAAATCCCTGGACTCATAACTACCCGTATCAAGGAGGAGAGAACATGGCTCGAATCCCTGGACTCATAGCTTTTGGGATGTTATAAAAAATGTGGTTTTCTTTAGTGGCAGACTGTTAGGTACTACTACCTAGATACTACTAGTGTTACCTAGGAAACTAACAGCGTTAGCTCGAAAAAATAACAAAATCAATACGTAGTTACTACTTGGCACAAAGATATAGGCAGGAAAAGCAGATTTTTTTCGAAAAAATATGAAAACATCTTGCACAGGAAAATATGCTATCAGCAGCCAGATACATTGCCGCTGAAGACCGTCTCCCTACCCCTACAGAAGCCGGGGTAGACTACAAAACTCCCCAAGCACTGTCCGAGGGTGAGGAGCCTCCCCCCACCGTCCCTATAGACTCCAAGCATCTGGTGACCTTCGAGGGAGCTGCCTATGAATGCTCCTTGAGGGACTTGACCGCAATTATTCACTATATTTTTGATTTGTAAGTAAATTAGACTTACAAATAAAGACTAAAAATGATGGTTGGTAGGTACAGGCACACCAAAGTATTACCTAGCCAGATGGGCTGACTTTTCAAAACCACCGTTGTAAGCCATTCAGTCTTTTGCCTAGGTAGCAGCGGCTTGCAGCCTGCCACATAACTTGAACCTTTTTTTATCAACCCGAAATACCGGTTTAAGTTAAAAACAAATGAGTCCATACTCCAGGATTTGATGTTGACCGTAATGAAGAGAATCTATCAGGTTCTGAACCGTGAAACTTCTATTATTCCCATTCTTTTTATTATTTTTGTAAAATTACCTTAATTTTCTGCCAGATTCAGCTCTGACTATCAGTACAACCTCGTCCGTTCTATCTTCACGTTCACCCCAGACTACGTTCTCATCGACACGCCATACCAAGTCCAGAATCCTAAGAGACTCTTCGCACCGATGAAGGCTAAGGCTAAGAAAGAAAAGAGCCCTAAAAAGGACGCTAAGACAGCCCCTAAGGGGAAGAAGAAGGAGGTGGATACTGAGGAATATCTGGCGTTGATGGAGGTAACTTTTTGCATTTGATGATGTGTGACACCAAACTAAACATTTTTGATACAGCTAGGTAAATAATGGAACAAGCCTATGTTGTTCAGTGATAACCACTTGGTGAGGCAATTATCTCTGAATTGCCTTTCTAAACAGTGGTAGGTATTGGTTATTCTGATGGCTAACGTCTTTGGGCATCTGAGATCAAAATGTAAAATTAATAACCATTTTGAGGTTATTTTCGCAGCCACTAAATTAGTGCAGTTGAAGGGACGGGTCTTCCAAGGCTTTCATATCCAAAAGAACTTGAGATAGCACACATTATCAGTCTGAGGATTTCATTCAGAAAGAACGGCTTTGAGCCTCAACTACCCGCATTTATTTCACAATTTCTCTTCCCAGTTAAAAGCCAAAGAAGAGCGTCAACTAGACGAACAAGAAGAGAGGGAGCGAGAGGAGTGGCACAAGCGCTGCCACGTGCTTCCTTTAACATGGGCGGCAGGCGACGAGCTTTTTGACAAGTACTGGCCGCCACCCCCGGAGCCTGAGCCTATACCGGAGCCTGAGCCTAAGGGCAAGCCTAAGGGGAAGGGCAAGAAGTGATAGCTTTTTAAGAGCCTTTTTTAGAAGTGTCCGAAGGTGTTTTGTTTGTTATTGAAATTCTATTCTTCTTAGGTAAGGACTTTATACTATTCAGGTGGCAGACGAGTGCCTATGAGAAGACAAGTGACACCTAAACTCTGCGATCCTTGTGATTTTACTAGGTAATTAAATGATTATTGACCATCTACGTATTAAATTTTCTTAAAAAAATGAAACCAAAAATTTTTCACGTACCCTTTATCATGGCCGGCAGGCCACGAGCTTTTTGACAAGCACCTGCTAAGCCTTATACCGGGCCCTGGGCCTAAGGGCAAGGGCAAGTGATAGCTTTTTTTAAGAGCCTATTTTTAAGAAGTGTCCGAATGTGTTTTGATAGTTATTGTAATTGTATTCTCTTTAGGTATACTATTCAGGTGGCATACGTTGATACGAGTGCCTATGACAAGAATTAAACTCTGCGAGCCTTGTGATTTTATGTTTTTACGTACAACTTGTAGAAAATAAACACAATATAAAGTTTACAAGTCGTCTATAATATCACTGCATGGTATAGTATAAGAATAACATTTTTATTTACAACACTAGGATGAGAAACATGAAATATTTGAGAGCTCTCTCAAGCCTTGGTCTCGCGATAGTAACGCACAACACAGCGGTATGCAGCATGCAGCGCCGGAAACATAATTGTATGGAAAATAGTATAGTCTTTTGTTACGTCGCAGTCTGCGTCAGCGGCGAGGAGCAAACGCGGTACTCTGCGTTGTGCCGCACACCGCAGCGTTGTGCGTTACGATCGCGAGACCAAGGCTTAAGGATGAACAAGTCGCAGTCAGTCGCACACCTTTCCATACAAACGTGGAAGGGTAACCACTCCACTGTTTGACGTTGACCAACCAAAACTAAGGATTATATCAATTTATCTCGTCATAATCTATGTCTGTATACAGCCCAAACCGTAAAAAAAAGTATTCATTTAAAAAATACTAGCTTCTTAACTTTCGTATGGAAAGTAATTTTAGCTTGTATTTTTTAAATGAATACTCTTTAAATGAATACTTCAGTAACTATATCTGTATCGGCATACGGGCCTAACACACAGTACCTATAGTCTGCCAAAAGAATAAATGTTAAGCGTTTTTACCTCTTCTTTCCATTATTTTACAGAGCACGTTCACTAGGGACGTGTCCTGTAAGATATTGCTCGTCTTTTAATGCTTATCTTATTTTTTGATACACCTTTAGCTCATACACAGATTTTGATTGATAAATTGAAATATATCATTCCATACACATTTATAACTATTATAACTAAGTTATAAGTAAAACTGTGCAACATATAACTAAATTGTATAAATGATTAATAAGCATTTTTAATAGTTATTTAGGTTTATGAAATAAAATATTATCATCATAATAATAGAGTTATAATAAAAAACTAAGAGATATGTACTGAAACCTTAAAAAATATCGAATTTCTAGTCTAAATGGCATTTTAAATTTACACGAATTTAAATATTTACATCAATTAGGTACATACAATCGTATATTAATAAACGTATATTATTTGGTAGAATATGTATTATAATAATGGAATTACTTAATAATTGGAATTACTTAATAATTATAGCATAATAGAACAAATTGTAATGGACATAAAAAACATACAGTCATTGGCACAGACGAAGGATCACAATGGACGGAGCCATAAAGACGTTGCCAGCCCGCCCGTCATGTCAACGCATTGCCTTGTTTCCTTATCTATGATTATGATAATCACGTTGAGTAAAAGAGAAAGCTATAGGATGTTTGGCAACCCCGCGCTGTCTGTGTACTTCGTGTCCGTTTGTGTACGTAAAAAGGCTAAAATAATTCAAAAAGATTAGATTGTTATTACAAACGAATATTCATTAGTATAAAGAAATATGTCGTGTTGTGTTGTGCTGTGTTCTATCCATCAAGACCGACTACAGACTCGTGGTCAAGAACAACCAAAGGTGGAGTAAAAGACCCAGAATTATCATTTCACACGTAAGTTTTTTTGGCAAAAATATCTTGACTAATGAAGTTTTAAAGTGATATTATGTATTTTACATTAAAGATATACGTCCCTGGCATCATATAATTACCAAATAGTCGTAGTTAACTGTGGATTTAATTCATGATAAATAAATACATTGTTTTACGCCTCCCGACTGTGATGTGCCTGCAAGCGTCCTTAAGATTTTATCGATATTTACAACCATATAAACAAAGGATAAATCAATATGGTTGTAAATATAAATGCCGGCGTAGGCGCCGGCACCCTAAAATGGCAGTTTTTATCATTAATCGACATTTCGCGTCGCGTCAACCGTTTTATGCGTCCCGCTGCAGGGTACGGGTTTTCCCCCATAGAGAAATATCCTATTTATTAGTTACTAATAAAATATTTTGTTTTAGGTTTCCGAAATGTCCAGAAATAAGAAACCTGTGGATGAAACAGGATTTAAGTCATTGAATACAAAGAGTAAAGAGTTATTATTCAGGTTCTGTAACTTAAAACCCTGTTTCAGTCTTATTTTTAAATTACAGTAATAGTGAGCCATGTGTGGGTAAGTGTGTTTCGAGATAAGTACGAGTATGCGACCATTTTTTTTCGATATATTTCGTAATAGTTTCTCTTCTCTACTCACGCACACTAATGTAAATTTAGAAACTCACACCAACATAAAACTGACACGCTACCAAAGATTTCACTCTGTCCATTGTGATCCTCCGTCTGTGGTCATTGGAAATAAAAACAACTTTGTAATATTGAAATAAAAAAGACCTTGTAAACGATTTCAAGTTATATACTTGACACTGGCAAAATTTTCTTTCAAAATGACGGACAGAGGCCATAAATTAAAAGAAGAAGAAGAGGCCATATAAAAAAAAGACAAAGTATAGATGCAAAGTTACTATTTTGCTGAAAATTCGTCTTTTATTTAATCTGGGTATTTTACATTATAATATATAATGACCCTGTTTTTATAGAATTTTTATATTAACTCTTTCGTATTTTACTAATAATAAATTTGGCGATACAGACAGTAAACACAGACGAAAGGTTAAACATAACAATGTATGTATTGCACGATCAAATTACATCAACATTTTTAAAAAATTACCTAAATTTTTGTACAAATATGTCTTGGCCAAACAATTCACTAATCAGATGATTTTTAACACAAATTGAGCAAGACTCATACTTGTTAAATAATATCACAATTTTTAAAAAGATTTGTCTGTTCGCTCATTTTATTCTTAGGTACAAGGCATTTCAAAAGTTTCTAAGTAAATCATTTTACGCGAAGCGTAACGTCAAATAACCTCTCGCACATTTCAAATTATTTAAAGATTTTGTATCTAATTATGCAAAATCACAAAACTTCACAGTCGAATATCAATTGCTGAGAATATAAAATTGTGATGTAATTAATTAATATGTAATACAGAGAAAATTCGAACGAAAATCCTCAATACAATAATATTTTGATTCAAGGATTATATTTTACAATAGTCCAATAATATTAGAATCAAATACAGGGTGATTTTGTTTACATAAAATCACACTGTTTAGAGGCCCGTACGCTGATTGAATGGACTGATCTGGACTCAAGCATAGATTTTTGTATAAAAATCTCTACTCAAATCTATGATCTAGTAACAATTGTATTAGCATATGGGCCATAGATTACTAATAGTTACTTACAAATCAGAAATTAATTACTTAAATACAATAATAATACAATTATTGGCTATCACGTCCAATTGTTTTCTTAAATACATATAGTAAATTCTTTAATAATTATTAATTTTCTTTATAAATGCATACTTAATGCGATGGTATTTACATACTAGATATGGCAGTGTGAATATACTGGCCTTTTTCATATACACATTTAATGAGTATGTATACCGTGAAATACTGTGTATACAGTGCTTTATACAGAAAGTCTAAACACTAGTCGAGAACATAAGTCAAAGTTTTAGACAGTTTCAGACATTTTTCGCTAAATCAAATTGTCGTTTGTATTGTTTCATCTAGCTAACGTGAAAAAATAGCTAGAAACGCAGATAGATATATAATAGTATATGAACCTTAAAGTACAGATAAGTACTACAGTACAATCAACAGTCACGTCAAATCACAATTACGCTCCCGCCATATAATATTATCTAGTCACAAAGTAACATAGTATAGTACACAGCTCCTACATAGTACAATCACGTCACGTTACAGTGTAGTACACGCATGAGAAAAATACACTACAGTGAACAGTGCAATCACGTCGACACACTAATCACATTGATATAGTACAGGTGAGTACTGCAGTACAATCACAGAGTTCAATGTAGTTCACCTCGTATAGTACAATCACGTTACACAGTATACTATACGGTTGCACGGTTGGTACAGGACAATTACGCTACACAGTATAGTACACGGTTGCACGGTTGGTACAGTACAATTACGTTACACTGTATAGTACACGGGCCGTACAGTACAATCACGTTACACAGTATAATACACGGCTGGTGCAGTACAATCACGTTACACAGTATAGTACACGGCTAGTACAGTACATGTGTAAGGCGTATGTTCACCCCGTATAGTACAATTACGTTACACTGTATAGTACACGGCCCCTACATAGTACAATCAAATCACGCACGTTACACAGTATAGTACACGGTTGGTACAGTACAATCACGTTACACAGTACAGTACACGGCTCGTACATTACAATCACGTTACACAATATAGAACACGGCTCGTACAGTACAATCACGTTGCACAGTATAATCACGTCACGTTACACAGTACAGTACACGTCTCGTACAGTAGAGTCACATGTGCGTGACCAGTGTGAGGACGGGTGCGGGCTACAGGGGCGTGCGCCGATCGCCGCGGCAAGGACCCGCCATACCCCTGTTTCATGTCTGCCATCTGAAATAATAACAAAAATATTAACATTTCACACAACACCCTACAATACTATGGTACTAGATAGCTAATAGAATCTTCTAAATATATAACTAGCTGGCAAGAATAGGCCCACCCAAATGACATTTGATCATTTTCGTTCCCCGCAGCTGGCAACCCCACATGCTTGAATTTTTCAGTCAGACCCGACTTGGGCGAATTACTTTGTTCTACCAAGTTTAAGGTATGACTACCGTTCTTTCACTGACAGGTAGCTTGTATCCTGTATATTTCAGAAAAATTATGACATTTCTAAAATTCCAAATGGTCGGCGTGTCATTTCCGGTTTTCGAAACTTTAACCGATTTACTTTGTTCCAACGGGGTATCTGAAGGAGATTGAGGGGTTTGAATGGAATTTTAGCATTTTTACTGCAATTAAGCCATGTAGATCTTTTTTCGAAACCTCAACCGATTGTCTTCGTTCCAACGGTGTGTCCAACTCTGATTGAGGACTTTGAATGGAATTTACAACTTTTTTTCAATAAACGCGAGCTGCTTGCTTCTCGCGCGGCACGCAACCACTGGTCTAAATATATAAAACTCTTGAAGCTGACTGATAATCAACGCATAACCTAACCTAACCTATAAGTCCTAGAGGTATGTAATTTAGAGGGAGGTATCCTTATAGTGTGCAATAAAAAAAATAATTTTGAAAATTCGAACCTTAAACAAAGATTTAAACCACATAATGCGTTTCTTTTATATACCGTACATACAAGAATCTTGTACGGTATATATGAGCTCCATTGACCCTGAACAAAGTTCATCATAAATCCTTTTAATTTTATTTTAAACTTAAAATGTAATTAATCTTATTATGACCTTTAATCAACTGACAGGTTTTTAGTTTCTGTAGTAGCTCGCTTCGCTCCCGAGTTATTGATTCTTACCTTGCTTTCTGCAGTTCAATCTGTCCCTCCAGGGTCTTAGCTAAGTAGATGACCAACAGCTGGGACAATGCCACGCCCAAAGCCACAGTGGCAATGGTGTAGAGATTCCGTTCCGCCCAAGATCTGACCACTTCTATACAACCACTTGTCCAAACTCGCTTGCTCGCTTCCGCCACCTGGAATAAACATAAATAAATATTAGTAATAAAAGTAAAAAGTTTCTTTATTGCAACTAAAGCAAGTTACAAAAATGTTTACAAACTATGAAAGTTATAGCTGTTAAAGTAGGTGTGCCACATTGAATATTCTTTTTATTTATTTACAGGGTTCACTGTGCATCAATTAGATTTTTGAAGTAAAATATCTAATAAGTAATGATTCCCGCTCCATTATAATGACATTATTGCATCTTTTAAAACTGCATTGTAAGTGTATTGTAGCAAACAAAGTTCCATCATTGCAAGTTTAAAAAAAATGTGGTTACTCTCGAATGAATGAATGAATGAATGAAAATACTTTATTGTACGTAGGTACACCTTACAAACTAATGCGAGACAGATTATATTATAATACATTACGTACAATGGGCGGTCTTATCGCTAGGGAGCGAATTCTTCCAGACAACCTTTGGATGGAGTGGAGCGTATAAATAGGAAGGTCGGCTAGGGTGTACTATTTGACAAGAAAACATTCGATACTTATCATAACGAGATTAAAATAAAAAATAAAAATACTAATAATATACCTACTTACTAAGATAATATAATACTATACACAGATAAACATGAATATATACATACTTATATACACTTTAAAAATGTATTTACTTTATAAAACTATGACGAATCAGATGAACGATTGGTAGGTACCTATTAATCTTCAGTCAGGTAAAAGTTTTTGAGTTTAGCTTTAAATATAGCTAATGAAGGCGATTGCCTAATGGAAATCGGCAATGAATTCCATAAGCGAATCCACAGTTCCAATCCAGATTCACAGAATTTGACAGATCTCGTGTCATTTTGTACTGAAGAATCACAGGACTTCTGTCAAAATCTATGGATCCGGATTGGAACTGTGTTCGAGAGTAACCCACCTGGGCTCCATCCAACTTGCCCCAGACCCATTCACAAGATACTTACAGAAAATGTTTGTGCCCCATACCCGCACATGATATTGACGAGCCCTGAGGATATGCTGGTGGAATTGATGCAGCATGAGAACGGAACCCCGCATCGTTCCACCGATGGAGAGGAACAGTTAAAGTACTCGTTTTTGGACCAGTCCATGTACCCGTCCGTTGTCAGACCACAGCAATGGAACTGCAATAAACAAAAATAACTAGTAGTTCGCCCCGAACTGAGATCTCGTGATGGTCGGAGGTTAATAAAACTCACACAATTTTTATTGAACAATGGTTGTAATAAAATTTGCAAATCGCTTAGAAATCGCCGTCTAGCTAAGTACCAGTCTTACTTGAACTACAAAATCATTGAAACTCCACGTTACACTGGGTTTGCCCATTTTATAATTTTTACAACAACTCAAAAACTATTAGACCTAGAATCAAAAAAACGGTTTTGGAATGTCTACGCAAAGCCCTATCATATGACATCCCACTTGATATTTTGGTACGACTTTTTTTTTTACTCCCTTTGGAACCTCATAACTTTCCAACCCCTTGACCGATTTACTTTATTTTTCAAACCAGTAAAACTTAAGAGTAACATACGTATACCTACCAAATTCTGTGAAGATCGGATAAGCGGTTCAAAAGATCTTGACGAACAAACATATAAACATACAAAGCATTTTTGCCCAAGTTGTCACTAAGATCTCGTTCGTTTCGCTCACTCGATCAATTATTTTGACGTAAATACATGATCACGCTGCAACTGCTGGTCCAATTTAGCTGAAACTTGCAATATATATAGTACTAGCTGATACCCGCAACTTCGTTCGCGTCCCGTTGGATCCTGTTGATTTTCCGGGATAAAAAGTAGCCTATGTGTTAATCCAGGTCATGGTTAATATATATTCTAAGTTTCATCCAAATCGGATCAGTAGTTTTTGCTTGAAAGAGTAACAAACATCCTCACAAGATCTTAGTGACAACTTGGACAAAAATGCTTTGTATGTTTGTTCGTCGAGATCTTTTGAACCGCTTATCCGATCTTCACAGAATTTGGTAGGTATACGGATAGTAAGTTTTACTGGTTTGTTAAATGAAGTAAATCGGTCAAGGGCTCGTGAAGTTATGAGGGTCCAAAGGGAGTAAATAATAAAGTCGTACAAAAATATGAAGTGGGGTGTCATATGAAAGGGTTTTGTTTAGACATTCCAAAACCGTTTTTATTTTGATTCTATGTCTAATAGTTTTTGAGTTGTTGTAAAAATTATAAAATTGCAAAAACCAGTATAACGTGAGCTAATATTTCTTGGAGTTTCAATGATTTTGTAGTTCAAGTAAGACTGGTACTTAGCTAGACGGCGATTTCGATGCGATTTGCAAAGTTTATTGCAACCATTGCATTAGTTAATAAAAATTGTTTGGGTTTTATTAACCTCCGACCATCACGAGATCTCAGTTCGGGGCGAACTACTAGTAATATTAAAGTTCGCGTCCCGTTGGATCCCGTTGATTTTCCGGGATAAAAAGTAGCCTATATGTTAATCCAAGTCACGGACAATATTCCAAGTTTCATCCAAATCGGATCAGTAGTTTTAGCGTGAAAGAGAAACAAACAAACATCCTTACAAACTTTCGCGTTTATAATATTGTAGGATAGTAACCTGGATTAATATATAGGCTACTTTTTATCCCGAAAAATGTCAAATAACTATTTGAAATGTCACATTTTGATGATGAAGGCTCAGAATCATTCTCTCAGAGCATCTATGAGGACTGTCCAGCCAGTGGACCTCTACAGGCTATAAATAAATAAAAATTCACGGACATTTAACACAACGCCTTCTAGTCCCAAACTAGGCAAAGCTTGTACTATGGGAACTAGATTACTGATAGAATACATATACTTTTTTTTTTAATTTAAATACTTAGTAATACCCAGACATAGAACAAACATCTATGTTTGCCACACACAAATGTTTGTTCTCGGTGGGGATCGAACCCACGACCCACAGCACGGAAGGCAGAGCTACCACCGACTGAGCCACTGTCTGGTTATGATAATGTACCAAGATAAATTTGAAGTACTTACGTCACTTTGAGCAAAATCTATGAAGTTCTGAAGATCAGGGTCGTCACGGTATGCGTGCACTACCTGAAATAAATCATACAATATATTATATACCTTTATATAATATATTATAGGAGGGTATAGGTGCTACAAGCCTACTAAATCTAAACATTGTCCCAGGCACTACAGTGTGTCGTTAAGTGTAGACATAGGTTGCCTCCTGGCGCTGTATAAATCATCTTCAATAGATGTAAGGGCCTATTATATACCTTTACTAGCCGTCGCCCGCGGCTTTGCTCGCGTGGTAGCAGCATACAAACAGTTAACGAGTTTGAAAATTTAAAAAATCCTGAATCACGTGTCGAGTCAATTTTATTTGAGGAATATATGTACCAATTTTTAAGGGTCTTCGGGTGCGACTTTTCAAAATTCCTTTCTTAGTGCACCCCTACACTACATAAGGATACTACCCTCCAAATTTCATACCTCAGGACTTATAGTTTAAGCTGTGAATAATTGTTATAACCAGTACTGGACCACTTAGATAATAGTATTAGGGAATGTTTCTGTATATACACTGTTGGTGTTCCTTTTTCATAAATAAATAAGCTGTGCGTTGATTGTCAAAACTTAAAAAAAAAGTTATATATTTAGAGACATATATATTTAGAAGATATATTTAGGACAAACAGGTAAAAAAAAATTTTCTAAACACAAACTAAGCAAATTTACGAGAACTTGATTGTTGTTAGATTGTTGTTACTTATATACTTTTCTTCGTAAATAAACATACTTTTAATACATAGTAATACCCGGACATAGAACAAACATTTTTGTTTGCCACACACAATAAATGTTTGTTCTTAGTGGGGATCGAACCCACGATCCGCAGCACGGAAGGCAAACTGCCGTTTTATACATTTTTGATTGACAACTAGGTTGATAGTTTATATGAAACAGCATCTTTGTAACTATAACACACCTTTTCTGAGAAGCTGATCTCAATAAACGGTTGTAGCGAGCGCGGGAAAACGAACCCGCACACCGCGCCGCCCATTTCCACGAGGAATAGCACCAATAGGCAGAGGGAGTACTGTGAATAGAATAAGTTAAATTAGAATATTTTTATGTAACAATAATAAAAGTACTTAATGTTACATGCGTTTTTCTTATCACTGGTTTTTTCATTGTTTGCATTAAATATGTGCCGTTTGTATGTTATGTAGTAACTAGTAAATCCTACTAATATTATAAACGCGAAAGTTCGTATGTATGGATGTATGTTCCTCTTTCACGCAAAAACTACTGATCCTATTTGGATGAAACGTGGAATACATATTGTCCGTGACCTGGATTAACACATAGGCTACTTTTTACAACGGGACGCGAACGAAGTCGCGTGCGGAAGCTAGTAATTAATACTTACGAATTTGAGCAAGCAAGTATTTTCGCGTAGCGCGCCGACACAGCCAGCGAAGCTCACGATAAATACAACTCCACCCAGGATGGCGAGCAGCAAACTAATGTTTAACATCACGTCGTATATTGTGTCCAACTGGAATGCAAAGTGACTCATAAAAACTAAATAAATTTATACTTTTTTATTGGTCCTATGGAATCGAATTGTGGGGCTCAGCAAGCAATTCTAATGTGGAAATTCTCCAAAGATTTCAAAATATGTATTGTTCTAAGAACGATCTCAAGCGCACACTGGTTCGTAATAAACACTGAAATACATAAATACCTGGAAATGCCAACTTTCAAGGAGGAAGTTACCAGATACAACATAAAATACACAGAAAGACTTGAACATCACTCAAATGAACTGGCTAGAAACCTACTTAACACACAAGAGAATGTGAAACGCCTCAAGAGATTGCAAATAATTGACTTAGACCAAAGAACATATAATGTTTTTAATACCAAATGGTGTCACTCGCTGGAGTCTCACCGGAACATCCAAATATGTATCACGAACCAATCTGATCATGGCTGAGTAGACGATCGAGGATAAATTGGCAAAAAAACGTTGTTTATTATTATTGCTAAGTTGAAGTGTGATTGGGCTGGTCGTGTCTGTCGTATGCTAGGTGAGCTGTGAGCAAGGACTGCCACTGAGTGGCATCCCGACCCAGCAAGAAGGCGACGCGTCAGACCTAAAAGATGGCGGGCGAACTTGACCATTTTTTGACCAACTGGCAAAGTGTAGACAAGATCGGAGTGTGTGTAAAGAATGGGGGGAGCCCTTTGCCTAGCAGTGGGACTCAAAGGGCTGAATATAATAATAATAATAATATTGTTATTGTTAGAATAGATGAAAATGACCCTGCTTCTTCTAGGCGCTTCGGCAGAGATTTAAAGTACATTAAAGATAAACAAATTGCCAACAGATCTAAAAGAACTAAATGGAAACCTATTTAAACTTAGGCTTAGAAGATGACTTATTTAGTAGCCTAAAATTAAGTTAAAATTTATTTAGTTATTAGTTTATAGACGAGCAGCTTTCGCTGTTATGTCTACGTCACACAGTGTTGAAATGACTTTTATCACTATATAATTTCTTTTATTTAGTTAACTACTTGACAACTTAATAGGTGTAAACCAGCCTTTAGTGCTAGCTAAAGTAACCGTCGCAGTGCTTACCTTGATAAGTCCTGTGGCTTGCCATTTGTCAATGAATGCATACAAACCTACTGCTATCAACAAACTGCCCATCAGCTGAAACAAAAATGTAGAGAAAAATATAGTGTTTAAAAAATATACCATGTTGGTATATTTTTTAAACACAAGACTTTTCAACTTATATTTATTTATTTAATGAATGAATGAATGAAAACGCTTTATTGTACATAAATAACACCGAAACATATTCCTATGATATAAACAAAACAGATTGCATTAAATGTACAATGGGCGGCCTTATCGCTCAATAGCGATCTCTTCCAGGCAACCTTTGGATGGAGAGGATTTGAATAAATTTAGAGAATGGGGTCGGGGTGCTAATAAGAGAAATTTCGTGATTTAGTAAATACATATTATATAATATACGTATATATACATAACATGTTATACATAATATAATACATATACAATTCCAAAAACTAATATACCTATTTAAATATAATTAAAAAACATATATACAACATATATATGTATATATAATAACTAACGTAAACAGAGAAATGATATCATAATCCAACATAATATATGAATAATCCTGTATTAACATAAAGATGATCAATAACAATACCTAGGACAATTTCGAAAGATAATAGCTCTTCACTCGAGCTTTGAATATTGCAAGGGATGCAGCCTTTTTAATAGAGATCGGTATTTTATTCCAGAGGCGTACGGCTTGAACCGTAAATGAATTATCGAAGAAACTAGTTCTGTGAACGGGAGTTATTAACAATAGATTTATTATTTATTTGTTTATAGACGAGCAGCTTTCGCTGATTTGTTTACGTTATTTAGCTATATATTTTATTTTATAGTATATTTTATTTAAGTTTCTTTAGTTTTTGTTATTTTTTTTTTTAATTGCCCTGTGACATTTATATTATGTAGTATTATTGTATTTTCTATTCTATTATCTTTATGTTCTTTCGGCTGCTAACACCAAAATTCTTTGCTGCATAGGATCTTTTCAGATGAAGCGGATACTCCTTGACCTAGGCAGAGAAGGCATTGTAAGGGTCTTCCAAAGTTATGATAGGTAGGTCTCTCAAGTAACTTGTGGCGTCAGGGACTAACCCTGCAACACTACAATTATTATTATGTTTATATTATTATATATCTATTTAGTAGGTAAACTGTTATTTTTGCCGTCCGGTCGACCACGAAACCACAAGCAGGGATATATACATTATTATAAGTATCAAGAATTTTAATAAATAAATAATTATTCATAGATTATAAGTAACCTTGGCCAATTTAGTGGTATGTTATGTTACCTATGTGTGTGAATATACAAGATGTAGAATCTCTATATCACTAATGTAACTAACATAAAAAATTTATTTGTGACCCGTTCCCAGCAACTTTGTTTTTTTACTTGTTACCTATCTTTATTGGTGTTTCAAAACCTTAATAAATAAAAAAGAGTTCCGAATGACTGCTACGTAATGCACAATATACCCCAACGTGGGACGACTGCATATCTTATTCTCCCACTATGGATAAGAATTAGAGAGCTACGTACCTATGTAATGGAAGAGGTATTTTTATATTTGTAACATTGAACTACAAGTTCTAGTTTAATGTTTAGTTAGTAGTGGTTAAGTTGTAGTCTAAAACACAAAGGAACCAATTGAATTCTTGTTTAAATGGCCCTTGCAATTTTGTCAATGTCATGTTTACTTAAGACAAAATAAGAGAAAAATTGATTTCCACAAAGGAGAATTTCGGTTAAGAGATTCAGTAACTCGATAGACATTTGATTACGGAAACCGCCAAAATTTAAGACCGAAGTATCATGTTTGAAGCACGTCAGGAGTATGTTTATGTATTGCATATTGTATAACTGAAATAAATGCCCTCACATGAGCACAAATAGTACCATCTTATTTTCAAAACCCCAATATAATGGTCATTGTGTAAAATGTTGTTCATTGTATAACATAATGATCTGGTTTTGGCCGTAGCTAAAATCGTTATCAGCTTCCAACGGATGCGGTCATAGAGGTGAAACCATACTTTTTGTAACAACTTCCCACACTTATGTATGAAAACAATGCAATGATTCATGCAAAAGCAGCTTCAATTGACACGGCATAAAACCTTTCTAAAACTGCAATTCAATCAATTATCTGAGACTTCATCACTGACAATGGAACTAATGATGTTTTTAAAGTAAATAAAAGCAGTTGTACTCACCCAGAATACAAAATTAAGCACAAAAATCATGTACTTTACACAGCCACTAACGTAGGTAAAATTTGGTCCTCTCCTCCGATGCATTCTGATTTGTTGATCCATTTTGTGTTTTTGATGAAGTTAGAGCATTAGAACATGGAATTATTCGAACTATTTACTTTGATTATGTACAGATGTTCAATTCATTATTTCGAGATGAAGGTGAGTAATCCAATCTTCCTCTTCTCATCTCACAACAAAACCAACCAACCAAACCAACTGGCAACTGGACTGCAAGCAACCCAACAACTAGTGCTGCCAACCCTGAAACTTCATTTTTCCCCCGTCTCAGTGAAAAATACCCTAAATTTTATTCAACCATTTTCGCATGGTTTTTCCCTAAATACCGTCCCTAAGTACCTAAATCCCTAAATAAATTTTATCAAAATTTTCTTACTTGAAAACTCTTAAAACCATTTACAAGTTACATCCATACATAGGTAGGTAGGTAGGTAGGTAGGTAGGTAGGTAGGTAGGTAGGTAGGTTTATTCTGTTTCCTACAGAAGGAGAGTAAGGCCCGTATTCCGTAGCCTTACTCAAGCACTGATCCGTACTCAAGCATAGATTTTTGTATGAAAATCTCTACTCAAATCTATGCTTGAGTAACGATTTCCGTCTCGGAATACGGGCCTGAGTGGCCTAAGGTATCGCAGAGAAAATCAATTGTTCGATTGTGTTTTGTTATGGCCATCGGAAAAAACTTTTCGTTACATTATTATCTTAGTTGGTTTCACACACTGGTAATATTTTCCCCAAACAAGTTCATTAGGTACCCTTATATTTTGATCTCAATATTTAGTAACTACATACATAAGCGTTAGTTATTTTTATTAGTTTCTAACCATTTTAGTTATTAGTAAAGTTTAACCATTTTTATTATTGTACGTCCAAAACGGATTAACTGTTGGTTCAATTTTAAGTTTGTAACACCTATATGTACACAGTTAAACAATAAACATAATCTTTATCTTTATCTTTACCCTGAAAAGCCCCCTAGATTTCCTTAAATACCCAATATTTAGCGGAAAATACTCTAAGTTGTAAACACTATAAAGACAATGTTCTCCCTCCCTCTCTCAGGGTGTCGTCTCGGCTGTCAGTCATTGTCAGCTGACTTGTTTTGTCAAGAAACTGTCAAGTCAAGTAGTTTTTTTTTTAAACAGACTGATAACGTTCTATCATACGCTGCTACTTTGGTGGTCGGTCATGGTCATGCTCAGAAGAATAAGTCATGGTTTCGTAGTACAGAACAGTCATGGTTAGTTATATAGAAACCTGTTTGGATGTAAAATGTTGGAGTAGATATCATACAACATGGCTAAGAACCAACCCAAATATATAAAATCGAAGCCCTACTTTCATAGCTACAAGAACCCGTCAATCTCATAACACCCCTTCCGTTTTTTGGCTAGCGGTTACAAATTCAGTAAAAAATATACTAATACTGGTTGAAGCAAGTATTTTTTATTATAATGCACCACAAAAATAAATTTTAATTAGTGTCCTTCATCGATAGTCATGGTCATTGTGTCTGGTTCGTATTCATGATCAATCATACGGCTCTTGATGATCTGTTTATAGACAAATGCAGACTTCCTGGGTGTGCGGGAGCGAGCGGGATCCTCGAAGTCAACGTGGTACAATCCAAAACGTTCCCTGGGAAAGTGATACAATTAGAAAAAACCGAATTCTAAGTTTAAACGATGCGATGTAATAGGTACCTACTTTACTTTACGATAAATTAAAAGCATAGTCTTAAGTATGCTCAGTTCGGCAGAAATTTTAATTTTTAATTTTATGTGATGATGTCATATCTTGGACAACGTAATTGGCGTCATTCCAATTACAGTTCTGCCAAACTGACCATAAAGCCTCTAGTCACACAAATACTTCAACGTTGTAAAGATTACGGGAAACTGGTAAATGGAGAAGGATCAGAATCGTTCTCACATCCAGCATGATATAATGATGATGATGATGATGAGTGAACGTTATAAACAAGCCACTGATATCCTCTTTTGTGTATATCTCTGCAACTATGTTTAGGATATTGATTAATTGGTAAAATGAGACTTCCTAAACATAATATAAGTACCTACAGTTAAGTAGTTTGTTAAGCTTACGTTAATCCTTGATTCCATTCAAAGTTATCCATCAGACTCCATGCCATGTAGCCTTTCAAATTGATTCCAGCATCTAAGGTGTCCAAAACGCTCTCCAAAGCTGCTCTGTAGTAAGTGATCCTGTCGTCGTCAATAAGGTCACGGTCTGGACCAATGGACCAGCCGTTTTCAGTGATGTAGAAAGTGGGGCTGTTGTATCTCTCATTAAGATGGTTAAGGGCGTTGAAGATGCTGTTTGGAGCAAGCTGTTGAGTAAATAAACTAGTGTTTCTTACGTATTTATGATGTAGTTACTGCGATCATTTTGATGTGATCTTCTAGGTAGGTATATTTTTTCTATTAATCTTATTTACTGAATGTTTCAGATCGTAACAAGTAATACATAAATGAATCTTACGAATAACCACGAAGAAGCTGACGCCGCCCATTCCTCAGGAATTGTAGCGGCAGTATCAGTATCGATGACTGCGGTAGGTTCAGCATCTCCATTGTCATAAGCGGAGATCAGGACCGAGGTGTAGTGGTTGACACCAAAGAAGTCAGCAGAGCCTCGCACGAATTTCCTCTCCTCTTTAGTAAATGTAGGCATGCGAGAGTGGGAGTAACCTTGCTTTGCGCTCTTTTCTGCGACAATCGCGGCTAGCTCTTTAGGGAAACCACCGTCTTTAGAGAAAATTGGCTCAGCGTAGATTCCCCACTGTCAAAAAAGAAAAACGTTTATCTGATACAACCATTCTTATCGATTGACAAGGCATTGCGTGTGTTCTATCTTAGGTATACGATTGATCTTTACCTCAACTTGTCGTCTCAGTTCAGCCGCTACTTTGTCTTCTTCAGAATCAGTCGCAGCTACAAACCAGTTAACACTGATGGTGATTCCACATTGTCCTCCTTGCTCCGACTTGAAAACATTATTGTACAAATGGTATGCCTTAGCATGGGAAATTACGAGATTCTTAGCACAGATATAAGTTCCTACAGCAGTCGCATTGACAATTGGAGCTTTAGTGGTACCACCGTAACCTTCATAGCAGATCTCTCTTGGTTCATTAAATGTGATCCAGTGCTTAACTCGGTCTCCAAAGTGTTCGTACGCAACCCTGGCGTATTCCTCGAACCATCCAGTTATCAATGGATTTTCGAAACCTCCTAAATCTTGTAGTTTTTGAGGGAGATCCCAGTGGTAAAGCGTTACCATGGGTGTGATATTGTATTTCAGCATTTCATTAATGTAATTGTTGTAAAAATCAATGCCGGCTTGGTTTACTTTGTGTGAGAAACCGTCTGGCAGGATTCTGGCCCAGGATAAAGAGAAGCGATAGGCGTCCAAGCCCAGTTCTCTCATCATCTCAACGTCTCGTTTGTAGTTGTGGTACGAGTCAGCGGCCATGTCTCCGTTGGTCTGGTCCTTGATAACAGTGGGCTTTGTGTGGGTCATGCGATCCCAAATATTTTCACCCTTGCCTTTAAAAATATAACAAAACCCTTAAGTATATTTCATATAATCAAAACTAGATGCACAAGACAACTTATAATTTTTACCATCTTCATCCCAAGCTCCTTCAATCTGGTAAGAAGCTGTGGCAGTTCCAAATAAAAAGTCATCTGGAAAGCGCCTCTGTTGTTTCAGAACAACAGCATGGCAGCAAACCACTACGAAGAGACTAGAAATAAAATGTGACCAATAGTTAAGTAAGTAAATATTATGATAAAATATCGAATTCCACAACAAACGAGATGATTAAATCACTGTGAAAACGAGTTTTCAGATTAAAATAATTGTGTTATAATAAAAACCTACAGTGAACCAGGAACTAGAAAGTAGGTATAACTAATTTTATTTTATTTATTTTATTTTTAAAAGAATGGGTACCCAACACAGGTTTACACCAAACAAATCAGAGTAAATTTAAAAGGAAATAAACAATGTGTTCCCATAATTAAAGGGTACCACAGCATGCTTATAGGAACAAGCAACTTATACAATAACATGAAGTAGGAAGAATAACAAAGCTACACATAAACAAAAGTAAGCTTATGGCAATTAACTAAAAGTTCAAGGTAAATAAAACCATACTTACTAGAAAAATTAAATGTGTAATATTTAATTAGATATTTGGTATGTAGCTTAATAGTTAGGTTTGTAAATTGTAAATAATATTTATAATTCTTACCAAAGCGTCACGGCTAGCTTCATTGTGTAAATACGGAACTAATGCGGAGAAACTCAAGTGAATCTTATATACTTACCAACAAACAACTGTAACCTAATCTGAAGTGGTACTTATCAATCACACAGGGTGGTAAGTAGGTACCACTTCAGATTAGGTTGATATTTACCTACATCAGACTACCAGAGCATGTGATCTTTCGTTAGATAACCCATGGTATACTTTAATTGACAGTTAGTTACTACCCAAGTAGGTGTCTATCTCTAATAAAAAAAATATTTACCAAGGTACCAGTTTACCAACTACTTTTAATCAATCTCTAGAGATAGTTTTTTATACAAGAGATTTCTTCTCGCTAGATAGTCCCACTAAATTCTTAGGTAGGTAAGTACTATACATAGGTAGTTACCTAGTTACACCCAGACATAGAACAAACATAGAACAATGCCCGCGAGGTGGTGATAACTTAGGTTTCGCTACGATCAGTGACATCCGTGATCCGTAACGATTGATTACGTTACGGATCACGGATGTCACTGGGTGACAGTGTGTTGACAGGCGAAGTGGCGCATATCTAAATATTACTGATACGATTGTACCTATTGGTTGGAACTTTGAAATAAAGATAAACTTGAAAATAATGTCAACAAATAGGTTAGAAGATATAAATTTCACCTAATTACCTATTACGTAGGTACTTTTGTTGTAGGTAGATATCTCAGAATGATGTTTCAATCACAAAATATTGTTTCAAAAAAGTTTGACATCTAGCTAAATAAAGAAAATTAACAAAAGTAGGTGACGCTCAGTGCTATTTACCTACCTAACTTTTTATTTTTGGTTGTTTTTATTTACCAATAGATAGATATCGCTTTTTGTTTCATGTGATAATCTTGAGTCTTCTAAAACGTAACAAACTTTCATGTTATTATTATTTGACATGAAAATTTATTTCGCATTATTTTGATGACAAAAACAGCCATTGTAAATTTCTAGCTTTGAGAGCTTTACGAGACCAATGAATAAGTCCTTTGAAGGGAAGTTACCTACTCACACCCACCTAGGTACCTGGGTACTAGTACTTATTTTATGATTGTATCACACAAAATAATGCCAAGTGTATTTTTACTGAGAACAAAAAAATATTCTTCTTCTTCCTGCCCTTATCCCACTAGGTGGGGTCGGTACAACATGTTATTTTCTTCCATTCTCCTCTATCATTCGTCATCTCAGTGTTCACTCCTCTCCTATGCATATCATCTTTTACACAATCCATCCATCTTTTCTTGGGCCTACCTCTTCCTCTATATCCATCCACATTCGTACTTAGCACTCTCCTCGTTACATGACTCTCTTCCCTCCGCATGACATGCCCATACCACGCTAACCTGTTGCTCCTCATTTTCTCTATCACTGGTGCCACTTTCAGACTTCCTCTAATATACTCATTCTTAATTTTATCCATCCTTGTCACTCCGCACATCCATCTCAACATTCTCATTCCTGTCGCATGCACTCTTTTTTCATCCGTTACCTTGAAAAAAAATATTATTTGGAATAAAAGCTTCTACACTAAAGTTGTGCTAATTTATACTTATTTGAATACATACTTTGAACGCACACTTTGAATAGTTTCCGTTCTATGGTTGTTACTTTTTTAAGTCACTCAAGAAAATAAACAATAAAATTGACAATTTGGTAATCGGGTCGAATTTTGACATTTTTTAAAACAACACATAGCATTTTTATTTTAATAGTTTTTCTTGTGTTATTGTGAGTATTGTTGTGTAATTTAGGTGGAATTTTAACCAATAATACTTAGGTTGTAACATAAAGTGTGAGCCATTGGAATAAATGTGTGTAAAGTGTTTTTTCTGAATGGGAAAATTCGATTCCGGTTTTGGAGGGAAAATCCACCATTTTCTCTTCAAAACAAACGACAGCCGACTTGACGAAGACTTGACTTAACTTATCATTTTACGCAAGACAAACACCTAAACAAACGAACTACGAACATAATAGGGGAAAAAACAATAACGTAAGACTAGGCGGTATGGTTTTAAAACTATAGCCTGCTCCGAGGAGCGAAAAAAAAAAAAAAATTGGTAATCTGTCATTATCAAATATGATTACTGACAGTTGTAATGGCCAGGGGGGTTCAACAGAACTCCTGCGGACGGAAACACTTGTCTATGGCGGCTAGCCCCAGTTCAATATTTTGTAAAGAAAGTAGGCGAAAGATCAAATGATGTTGATTTCTTTCAAATTTACACCGGTGTCGGCCATTGTTTATGTTGTTTATCGTTTGGTTGTACGAGAAAAACTAAAATATTATTAATAAACATGAAAGAGTTGCGTGAAATGTGGAAAATCTGCAGCGACCCACGAAACTATAAAGTTGTATCGGTTTCCAAAGCCTGGATGCTTGAATATTTACCGGTAAGTACGCCAATGCATAAATAATTAGCATCAAAAAAAATTTGTTCTTTGACGACCTACGTAAATTAGTTAATTACAATCTATTGATGAGTAAGAATCATTAAACTCAATGCAATGCAATGTACTGAGCTAAGTGAAATCATAATATTTTCAGAAGTGAATCCTGGGCTCGATTGTTGTACTCAAATGGAGCCGGTCTAGCAAGGAACTTCAGAGCAGCCTATATTCTAGTCACAAAATGCCGTGCGAAGATCATTTTCCAAGAAAAGCCTTCCAAGACTATTCGGCGAGGAAGCTCTTTCGTTTTGCCATTCCTGAAGATGCTTTAGCACCACAAGAAATTCCTACTGTGGTGCCGCGCGCTTCAATATCTGTAAATCCCTACTTACTTACTATAATTTTACTGAGTAGTTACCTACCTTGCTGCTAGATTTAACATTTTGTTACTCGTAAAACTTTACGTATACGTATGTAGATATTATGTATGTGTGTATGAAGGCAAGTACAGTCCGATCGAAAAGAGTAGAAATTAATTATCAAGGAACTAAAATTTACTGTAAACTGGCAACTCTTTATGAAAGGCCAGTTTGGCCGCTATAGAGTAAGTGCATTGAGATCGTACTTACTCTGTGGTAGTAGGTAGGTACTTCCCTGATTGAGCTCTTTCAACAAGAACTCTACTTACTACCTTTAAAAAGCGATTTTAATCGTTTGTAGTTTTGTAGGATCGTCGCTGTCATTGCAAAAAGTAGTATGAAAAAATAGCAGGTTTTCCGGAGACACAAAAAACAGTCAAACACAAAAGTTAGGTTTTTTTTTTGGGTAAGTTCTACTTTCCCAAATGAGTAGGTTAGGTTAGTTTAGGTCAATGAAAACGGGTCATGTGAACACCGCTCAATGAAAAAATATTCCGTCTTTTTCTTTAACGGGACGCAACACTTAGAATATTTTTTCACTGAGCGATGTTAACATGACCCCCTTTTTACAGTGGAAATGGTAAGGAGGGGTGAGGGGGAACAACGTTTGTATGGATCATTTTTATGGATCACTGTGAGGACGATCAGATTCAAATCATGAGCAACTTGAACCACTTCCTTACTCACAAAACATCTGTCCAAAACGATACGGAGTATGAAATATTAGGTGAAGAAGAGAGACAAAATATTGCAATAGTCGCTGAGTGCAATACTGAGACGCATGATCCGGATATCAAAGATAGCGAAGAACAAGCTTGTGCCGTCTGCGGATATATTATAAAAATAATAAATATGTCCTGCATTCAGTGCCTACAATCTCTTGCAACGGAGAACTGCAATCTTTACACTTGTTCGTATCAAACAAAGAGTACGATGTAAAAAAGAGGTTGACATACCTATGCAAGCAACGATTTAACGAAATGTATTGAGGCATGTGCTTCGATAATGGTATCGATTCGCTTGTTGCATTTTTCGAAACTAACTTAATTAGACAGCACTAAAAATGTTGCCGTCCCTTTTTCATAAACTGAAACGACAAGGACGGCTATAATTTTAGAGCTGTCAAATTAGGTTAGTTTAGAAAAATGCAACAAGCCAATTGATACCATTATATAACTATTTAGAAAATAATGCACACAAACCAAATGTAAAAAAAAAAAAAAAAATTTAAAGGAAAATATTAATTTTACGTTCATCCAAAAATGTGAAGTACACTGCTCAGAAGTAATTAGTACAATAATAACGTGTGTGTTTTATATATGCATCAATAGATATTGTGTAAGAAAACAGAATGTTTTCGGACGAAGCGTCTCGTCTCGTGCTAGATTGAAAAGAAAAATTAACATTTTGCAACACATATTAAGCATTGTAAACAGCATAATAAGTATGTATAAGGCAGGCAACCCTCTCGCTCGCACATTTCAACATTTTTGAAGATATAATATAACTAAATGTAATTATGTGAAATTGCAGACCTTCAGGGTCGAGAGAATAACAATGCAAAGGTTCAGTAAAAATATCACATTGATCCAAACAAGTTTTACGACCTAAAAACTTATACCAATACGATAAATTAAAGTGCAAATTTGTTGGTTAGAAAACTTGTGTGCTGTTTGCTATGTTTGTTCAATCTTATGATTGATGTGATGTTAGTAATTTAATCTAGTTAAATTATGGTTTAAACTAATTTATCTATTACTAATATTTTGAGCAAATGCCGTTTTTTACATAGTATTGTCATAGACATGTATGACGAGCTGTATAAAAAAGTGTAAATTGCATCCCAAAATCCCAAAAGTATCAAATACTTATCACGATTGCAGACCAAGTTGTCAGTTGCAGGTACACTAATTTATGTAGAAGTTAACGATATAGTCAATGTAAACCCTAGTAAGTTAGAAACAAAGGTAATTATTAAATATTATGCCGTTATGCATATAAATTGTAGTCGGTACTCTTAGCTTTATGTAGCAATATGGGATATTGCTACTTAAGCGATTAAAACACTTTCTATGAAAGCTGTATATTAATAATATAGGTAATATTACTAAACTGTTAACTAGGAACCTATGTTCTAGATAAAATATTTGTTTAATGAATTGAGTGGGATTCTAACCCGCGACCTTCTCTTTGATGAATATCGTAGGTATGAAGGTTTTGGGATGTTATAAAAATCTTTCTTAAATTCTTTATTGCACACAGAAAAAATATGAACAAACATGTTAAAATTAAATATATGTACAAAGGCGAGCTTAACCGTAATAAGAGTTTGCTTCCAGCAAACCTTTGAGGCATAGGAGAGGATCTTAGTGATTTGTAATAGGATTCTGTAGTGATTCTGTAATAGGTATACATAAGTTAGAATGATTTCAGTTTATGTCTAATTTATCATAACTTAATATATCTAACTCTAGTATTATTTCAAAATATAAAAGTTGTTTAAAATTGTTAATTTTCTGTTTTTATTTTTCCTCTGTTTCAGTAGGCTTTGCAGATGAACTATCTACATATTTATGTACTCGGTTATTCAAACTGGTCAGAAATAAGAAAGAAATTTTGTAGTTCTTTAAAAATTCTTAGGAAACAAAATACCTACCTAGGGGCTAGGCTAGGGATTCAAATTCCCGCCATTCCCGCACTAGCGCTCTCTATCAGAATCCCCCTAAAACTGAGGTGAGTGAACGTAGACCGTAACCACTTCTGACATATGGTGTTGGGCTTCTTTCCGCTAGGATATAGATGTTCGGTGGTAATGGCCAAGGCGGACCATTTTAAAATATCTGAACTTATTTATTTATTTAAACTGAGCTTTTAGGGTACAAGGTACGTTTATTACAGAATCAGAATATACAGTATGTTTATACAGTTTTATTATAAGTTTACTTAGGTATTTGTTTGTCTATTGCACCACCGAGCATTAATTTTACCTACTGACTATTTTTATCTACTGATAACCAAGATAAAGGTCTACAGCCGGGACGTATTTAGGTACCATATTATCTAATAATTAATTAGCCTTGTTTGTCGTAATTTGGTTACAATCATGAATATTCTTTTAGTCACTTGCGCCCTTGGGTGAGTTTTCCAATATTAGTTTGTGGAAAGCGAATAGATTTTCTTCCCTGTGTCTTGTGAAACTTCAAACTATTTGAACAAGGAACAATTCCTCAATCAAATCATAGTTTCTTTTAGTAGATTCAATAGTGAATACCAGTGACAATGTTTCCAGAGTCATATCAAGTACAAATGGGTGGACCGATACAAAAAAACGGAGCTTCCCTGAAAAGTTCCTGTTTGGGACTGCCACAGCAGCATACCAGGTGGAAGGAGCCTGGGCTGAAGATGGTATGAATCATTGATCATCACAGTGTTGTTTTTATACCTCTGCCTTAAGTCTTGGTCTCGCGATCGTAACGCACAACGCAGCATGCAGCGTTGGACACATAATTGTATGGAAAACGTCTAGTTATACCGCGTACCTACCTACCCATGCCGCTGCCGGCATGAATGCCGCTTTATGAGAATAAAGGCGATGTTGCTGTGGCAATAAGTCCGTGGCAGTGGCATGGGCATAGTGTGCACGCGATATTACGATACGTCGCAGTCTGCGTCAGCGGCGAGGAGCAAACGCGGTACTCTGCGTTGTGCCGCACACCGCAGCGTTGTGCGTTACGATCACGAGACCAAGGCTTTACTGTGGTTAGTAAATTTGATCTATTCCGAGTACAAATATTGTGCGCATTATGATTGATATTTTATTACTGTAAAAATTTTTCAATTTAATTTTAAGTAAGTCTTATAATTTATTTTAATAGATAATTATCAAAACAACATAATTTGCATGCCAATGTGTTTGGCGGAATATGTGGAACTGTATTATAAGAACTTTTAACCATATTTCTGGCAAATAAACCATTTTATTTCATAGATTTGTCGTCTTTTTTTTTTTATTTGTAGGTAAAAGTGAGAGTATATGGGACAGGTTTTCCCACACCCACCCAGAGCTGATAGCTGATGGTAGGAATGGAGATATAGCTTCGGACTCATACCACTACGTCCAACGAGATGTGGAAATGCTCCGGGAATTAGGACTGGATTTCTATAGGTTTTCTGTTTCCTGGACTCGGATTTTGCCCAGTGGTAAGATTTGTTTTATACAATACTAGCGACCCGCCCCAAATTCGAGTGATGATGATAATGTATTATACATATAAACCTTCCTCTTGAATCACTCCATCTATTAAAAAATACTGCATCAAAAATCCGTTGTGCAGTTTTAAAGATCTAAGCATACATACATACAGACATTAGGACAGACGCGGAAAGCAACTTTGCTTTATACTATGTAGTGAAAAGGTAACAGTTTGACCACAATCTCACCTGATGTTAAGCGATGAAATGAAATGAAATGAAATGATTTATTTTGCTAGAAATATGGTTACAAGTTATTAAGGTATATTTAGTAGGTCCCACATATTTCGCCAAACACATTGGCATGCAAATTATATTATTTAAATTAAAATTATAAACACTACTTACAATTGAATTGAATAATATTTTTTTAATAATAAGATGTCATGCAATAATAATAATACAAATTTTCAATACTTAATACCTATATGTCATAATCTAAAAAATCCTCAACACTATAGAAGCTTTTGTCAATGAGCCACAATTTAAGTTTTCTTGTAAAAAATCTTGTTGGTAAATCTCTAATTTCAGTGGGGATTTTATTAAATATTTTCCCACACATGGCAAACGAATTTTTTTTATAGAGAGTAGTTTTAGGTATTCTGGAAAGAACAACTCTATCCGGGTCTCTCAAACATCTTTTATATAGGTCACGTGCTCTTGTAAACAAATTCGATTGTTCCTTCACAAACATAGCGGCATCTAAAATATACATGCTTGGCAAAGTCAACAATTTATGTTTCCGAAAGAATGGCTTACACGACTCCCACGGTGGTATCCCAACAATTGCTCGCACGCATTTCTTTTGTGCATGATGTAGTCGATTAATTAGCTCGCTTGCCTAGAAGAGATTTTATTCACTCTACTCTTGAAAACATCTATTGAAGATGATTTATACAGCGTCAGGAGGCAACCTGGCACTATAGCAGGCACTACAGTGTCCCGTTAAGTGTAGGCATACACTTAACGACACACTGTAGTGCCTGGGACAATGTTTAGATGGAGTAGGCTTGTAGCACATACCATGCTCTCAGCCTAGTCAGACATATCCACAGGAAAGACAAGGTCAATACGTGCGGAGCTGACTAACCAAAGGTTTCCTCACGATGTTTTGCTTCACCGTTAATATCTATAGATTTCTTGTAATACCTAATTAAAATTGTCTTAACTCATAAGACCTCTACGTACACATGTAATTTTGCAAATACACTTTTAACATTTTTAATGTTCAAAATTATGAATTTTTTTGACTAGACTAAAGAAATACCTTCTGGTGATTTAAATCATTTAGCAGTCATAACTATAGGCATAATAAGCTTATTAAATATTCTAGTGTCCTAATCCAAGTACTATTTTTAGGTTTCCCAAACAAAATAAACGAAAAAGGCCTCGAACACTACAACAAATTGATCAACGAGCTATTGAGATACAATATAGAGCCTATGATAACCCTATATCATTTCGACCTTCCACAATCCTTACAAGATCTAGGAGGCTGGGCGAACCCTTTGTCTGTCGACTGGTTTGAAGATTATGCAAGAATAGTTTTTAATAGATATGCGGATAAGGTAAAATTTTGGATAACAGTCAACCAGCCGAATACAGTATGTGTGGAAGGATATGGAGAGACTTTAATGGCTCCAGGGTTGGGCTCAAGCGGTGTTGGCGATTATTTGTGTATCAAAAATGTGCTCCTAGCACATGCTAAAGCTTATCGACTTTATGAAAAGGAGTTTAAGATGAAGTATAAAGGTTTGTATCTATCCTATCGTACTTCCTATCCTACTTCCTATCCTATCCTACTTTCTATCATATACCTACTACTTCCTATTCTATCCTACCAATATTATAAGATATTATGCAATTTGCTATGCGAAATTTTTTTGGCGTTCGCGTCTGAAGAGTTCGCGTCCCGTTAATTTTCCGGGATAAAAAGTAGCCTATGTGTTAATCCAGGTCACGGACAATATATATTCCAAGTTTCATAAAAATTGAATCAGTAGTTTGCGACTAGATGGCGTTGTATGTAATTTTTTCTGAATATCAATTTTTTTTTTATTTCAGGTTCTGTCGGTATAGCCATATCTGTGAATTGGATTGACCCATTGGATGTCAATTCTGAGGCTGATAAAGAAGCGGCGGATATTGCACGAGCATTTACTGTGAGTACTTTATATTTATATGACAGGCGTCATGGCTGCAGTCGGTAGTAGCTCTGCCTTCCGTGCTGTGGGTCGTGGGTTCGATCCCCACCAAGAACAAACATTTGTGTGTGGCAAACATAGATGTTTGTTCTGTGTCTGGGTGTTACTATGTATTATAAGTATGTATTTACAAAAAAAAAATGTATATAAGTATTATATCAGCAATCTAGTTCCCATAGTACAAGCTCTGCTTAGTTTGGGACTAGAGGGCGCTGTGTGCAATGTCCAAGGATATTTATTTATTTCTTTCTTTCTTTGTAAGAAAAAAATACTCTAAACAAGTTTATTTTTTATTTAGCTATTTTGACGCACTTCCGGTCAAATGCCTCCCAATTTCTTATGTTTTTTTTTATTTTCCACCGGTCTCGGTGCTGCGCCAAGTACATTTAATTATAAAGAAAAATCCTGATTTTAAAAACTAAGTACCTAGGTACTTGACATTTTACTAGTCACCTATACTAATTAGTATATCTAGGCAGTACTAATATTATAAAGAGGAAAGATTTGATTGTTTGTTTGCATTGAATAGGCTCCGAAAGTCCGAAACTACTGGACCAATTTGAAAAATTCTTTCACTGTTGGGAAGCTACACTATCCCCGGGTGACATAGATTATATTATATTTTCAAAAAAATTAAGGAGCCTTACTAAAACTCCAATAATGTAACCCAAGGTGTAAAAAAATTACCTAAAAAAATTCCATAGGTATTTGTATAATTTTCAGATTGGTCTCTACATGGACCCTATATGGTCGAAGCAGGGTGATTTCCCATCAATAGTGAAGAAAGCAGTGGCCAAGAAAAGCCATGAACAAGGGTTTGCTAAGTCTAGGCTGCCTACTTTCACTAAGGAGGAAGTCAAAAGGTTAAAAGGTATTTTTTTTATCTATACTTACTATTATAAAACTGTAAAAAAGCCAAAAACTAAAATTAAAGATATGGATAAACTAAATACACAGATCTACTAAATAAACGGTTCTGATTCCGAAAATCGAGTTTGTCTGTTTGTTTGTTCCCGAATCACGCTTAAACCACTGGACCAATTTCAATGAAATTTATACCATTCAGAAGCCCTTTTTCCGGATTAAAACATAGGCTATATTTTATTGAAATTTAAGACGTGGATTCTACACAGCTTGACCTCTCTAAACCAAAAGCAGCCTTTGACACGAGGTTCATCGTATGCTGGTTGACAGATATTTTTTGGTGGAAAGTTACGCACGCGTACAAAGTCGCGAGCATCAGCTAGTCCCGTTCTAAAACCGGCGATAAGCTTGTGACGGGTTGCAAGTTTACCGTACGTTTCCAAACATTCACAATAAAACATGCACAACTCTGTGAAGATATCGATTTGCGTTTCCACCGCCAAACCTTGTGCATGTTTGGCATTTTGAATCTTGGTTTTATGTATTTTCTTGATTGTAAAAACAAATCGTTTTTAAGGATTGTTTTGTGAATGTTTTTAGTCGAAACACGCAGTTAGAAAGGGTAGGGTAAAGGCAGACAACCTTCTCGCTCGCACATTTCAATATTTTTGACGATATAATATAAGTAAATGTAATTATGTGAAATCGCAGAGCTTCAGGGACGAGAGAATAACAATGCAAAGGTTTAGTAAAAATATCACATTGATCCAAACAAGTTTTCTGACAAAAATTTTGTACCAATGCGATAAATTAAAGTGCACATTTTTTGGTTAGAAAACTTGTGATAATGTCAATGTGATATTTTTATGTTTGATATATTTTCTATGACAGTTCTGTATTTTCAAATAAACTATCTATCTATTTTCTAGGATCAGCGGATTTTCTTGGCATGAACCACTATACGACGTTCCTAGTGACGAAAGCTTTGTCACAATATGACAAACCATCGTTTGCTGACGACATGGGCGTGCATATCACGCAAGGAACTGAATGGAAACCTGCCAAGTCCACTTGGTTAAAGGTAAATAAATAAATAAATATTCACTGACATTTAACACAACGCCATTTTTTTTGTAAATACCTACATACTTATATAATATAATACGTAGTAACACCCAGACACAGAACAAACATCTATGTTTGCCATACACAAATGTTTGTTCTCAGTGGGGATCGAACCCACGACCCACAGCACTAAAAATACTTTATTTATGTGAATTAAGGCCTGTTTCACCACCCACATCTTATTTTGGAAATGAAACTTCTAATGCGACTTCCAACAAGGTTGCGTTAAACATTTAACGCTCCTGGGGTGGGGGAATAGAAAGAGACAGAGCGAGAGTGAATGCGTGGCACTCGAAGTTTCACTTCTTCCGCGCGGAGGGACTTTACGCACTATTTTTTTAATATTATAAACGCTTGTAAAGTATGTATCCTGTTGATTTTCCGGGATAAAAAGTATCCTATGTGTTAGTCCTGGTCATGGCCAATATATATTCCAAGTTTCATCCAAATCGGATCAGTAGTTTTTACGTGAAAGAGTAACAAACATCCATACTCACAAACTTTCGCGTTTATAATATTAGTAGGATATTCTTGGACATATCACGCAACGCCTTCTAGTCCCAAACTAAGCAAAGCTTGTACTATGGGAACTATATTGCTAATAGAATACTTATACGAGGTGTAACATAATTACCATATAAGCCCATAGGGGGCGTAATCAGACCGACCAACTGAGTGCTTGGACGTGTGCAAAGGGTCAATAAATCGTAATTGAAATTTTCATACAAAAGTACTACTTTTATTAATTTAGAAATTTGCGACAACCCTAAGGGTTTGTTTACTATTTCCGTAAACCCTTACACACGCACGCATACGTAGGTACCCTTCTATCGCGTCGCACGCACACGCTAGCTGTGTGTATTCTAAGTAAAAGTTACGAGCTCATTTCATGAATGAAAAACTTCGAAATCTCAAAAGTCGTAGAACAAACACTGTTCGCCATGACCTGTAGAATACTCCCCTTTCGGACTTGTAGGGTATTTATGTTACACCGTGTATACAATAAGCAGAAGTAATCGCCTTCTTCCAAAAATATTTTCCTTCCCAGAGCGCTCCATATGGAATCTACAAGGCCCTAATCCACCTAAACCTTAACTACGAATACCCAGCGGTTATCATAACCGAACACGGCTGGTCAACTAACCCGGGGTTAAAGGATAAGAGCCGAGTTGAGGTTATTAAGAGTTATCTGGCTGCGTTGTTATTAGCTGTGGAGGATGGTAGTAATGTTATGGGGTATACAGCTTGGAGTTTGATGGATAATGTCGAATGGACTGCAGGGACTAGGTGAGATAATATGCCTAACTAGCTGATACCTGCAACTTCGTACGCGTGCGTAACTCTCCACCAAAGAATATCTGTCAATCAGCATAAGATGAACCTCGTGTCAATGGCTGCTTCTGGTTTAGAGAGGTCAAGCTGTGTGGAATCCACGTCTTTAATTTCAATAAAATATGGTTTCCTATGTTTCAATCCAGAAAGAGGGCTTCTGAATGGTATAAGTTTCATTGAAATAGGTCCAGTAGTATAGGCGTGATGCGCGAACAAACAAACAGACAGACAAACTCGATTTTCGGAATCAGAATCGTTTATTTAGTAGATCTGTTTAGTTTATCCATATCTTTAATTTTAGTTTTTGGCTGTTTTACAGGTCTCAGATCATATGAATACTATGCTTGGTTCATTTAGTCATCCTACTACCTACTTTGTTAAGATGTAGGTAGTATGTTTGTCTGTTCCTCTTTCACGCAAAAACTACAGGGGCATTATCCTGTATGACTTAGGAGATTCCTTGCCGTAACCGTATGACGTCACCGTAAGGAATGACATTTATGGCATAGGAAATACGGCATAGGCATAGGGCGATTTCACGCCGCTGTCTTGTCGTGCTGCGTAACGCGCTTGTATTGGTCATAGTTAATAAGGCCCCTGATCTGATAAGAATGAAACTTGGAATATATTTTGTCCGTGACCAGCGGGCCTAAGATGCGCACCGCGAGATATTTGTCATGTCGTTCTGTCAAAATGTAAGCATTTTGTACCAGTTTAGGAACTATTGCGTTATCTGTGGTACCTAATGGTGTCGACAAAACGCGCCATAATGTACACTTTTGACACTTCTTACTCGTCGTACCTCTCTGAGGACGAGATAATAGTCATGCAGAAATGTCAAAAGTTGAAAATTCAAAGGCGCGGTTTCTCGACAACATTACCACAGATAATGCAATAGTTCAGAAACTACTGGTACAAAATGCTTACATTTTGACAGAACGACATGACAAATATCTCGCGGTGCGCATCTTAGGCCCGCTGGATTAACATATAGGTAACTTTTTACCTACTTTATTATATTTCAATTTCAGTGAACGGTTTGGACTATACCAAGTTGACTTCACACATGAAAATAAAACTCGCACCGCGCGACTGTCCGCGCTTATTTACAAGAGAATTATCGAAATGAGGGTAGTCGACGAAGAGTGGACGCCACCGAACTTGAATATACAGATTACTCCGAGAAAACGAACTAAAACAGAACTATAGTCTTTACTAAAATTATAATTAAAAAGCCAATGATATTTTTGAAGACGTAACAAACTGGATACTTTATTTCTATATTTATTTACTATTTTAATGTTGTTGAGTATAAATTAATTGTTATTGAAAAGTTTATTTTTATTTTGTCCTCCTAGCTCCTACTTACATTATGCAAGAAAGTGAAAATTTAAAATATTGTTAAATGTATTTCACGTTTTTTTTAGAGCGCCATCTTGCAAAAAGTAGTACTTATTACGTTCGTTCAAACACCGCTCCGCTGTGTAGTATGTTGCTTCCGCAATAGGTGGCAGTACCGTACATGTATCAAATTCGTTCACAGTTTTAACACTAGATGGCGCAAATATAAAATTGAATTAGAAGATTGCAATTTGTTATTCTTTTGTTTATTCTTCTATTTCTTTGAGAATGTAGGTATTCTAGAAAAGAAGTTGTATAGATTTAGGTTCCGACACGGCTTAATAGCTCTCACCTTGAATGGCGGGGTAGTGGGAGCTTTGCGCAGACATGTCTTATACCTACATACATTATAATCGAAAGAGACCCTCTACATCACCAAGAGCTATTAAACGGTGTCGGGGCCTATACCTACCAACCTACCCACAGATACCAAACTATAAAATATTAAAGAAAAACTCTTCGAAATCACCCTACTATCTTTTGTTCATTTATCAAAGATACTTTATCCAATTTTTACACTCATTATTTTCGGTATTTAGCCCCCACTAAATAATAGTGAAAAACGAACAATACCCCTCACAAAAAGGGCGGTAAATCCTCAAACAAACTCCGCGGGTGGCGAGACAAAATAAAAAAAAATACAAACATTGATTTTGAAACAAATACCCTATTTTTGCAATTTACAAACCCACCACCTTTATTTCTACTAATATAAGACTCAGTTTTCTTTGACATATAATAACAAAAGCCATTGAAAAGAAATGATTCGTAAAGCTACCTATTAGATTGGGTACGGTAAGTAGGCAAGCAAAATCGGATCATGTTGATTCGGTCTAGTGTGTAGCGCTTTTATTACTTTTACCTTCGAAACTGCCCGACCCAAGATCACCCAATTAGGCTGAATTACAAACTATTATACGTACTTTATAACTAAGTGCTCGATAGAGGGCTAGTGATTTTCTGGGTCAGCGTATCAGCATTGCTATTCAGCGCGGCAATGCAGCCAGTGTCTTGTACACGCTTCCGACTGGTACTGATTTGGACCAGTTGAGCTATCTATAAATCGTTTGCAACGGTTTGTAGATAGCTCAACTGTTTCATGTGTATTTTGTAAATGTTGTAAAAATGTAGCGAATAAATGTATAAAACCTTTATATAACTTATCTAATCTATAAATAAAAATGAATTGCTGTTCGTTAGTCTCGCTAAAACTCGAGAACAGCTGGACCGATTTGGCTAATTTTGTTCTTTAATTATTTGCGGAAGTCCAGAGAAGGTTTAAAAGGTGAAAAAATATGTGTTATATCTATTATATAAAGATGCTTGAACTCTCTAGCTAAACCAAAAGATTCATCGTATACTGGTTGACAGATCATATTTTGGTGGAAAGTTTCGCACGCGTACGAAGTAGCGAGTATCAGCTATAAGTATCATAATAATATAGAAATTGAATGAACACAGGTTCATATTTTGTTTTGGTTCAAACAATTTCTCATACGCATCGGTCGGACAAGTAAACCGAACCTATAGACCTCTAATCGGGAATATAAAACATAATAAATGATAAAACCAGCTAGCCTGCATTTGCCTGATAGATTAGGTACCTACTCTAAAGTAGGTAGGTACTCGTAAGTAGAGTAGTAGAACTAAAATACTCGTATCGAATTTCGTAGCAATTTTGATTTTAGGGCTAAAGATTTCAACGCGTTTTCTTTATAATGCAAATAGTTAAATTCCATTTACAAGAACTATCTATTACGTAAATGAAAAAAAGTGCGGTTAGTTATGCGCCCAATTCAATCTTTACAAATTAAATATTAAAATAAGTACCTAGGTAGGTATCTGATTTTTTTCTTTAATTTTTTCAAGAGTTCCTGAGTTTAATTACGTTTAATTAAAAATACACAAATAGATAGTTTATTTGGCGTAGAAAATCTACTATATAAAAATAAGTCGGGTTTTCCTTCCTGACGCTATAACTCCAAAACGCACGAACCGATTTCCACGGTTTTGCATTCGTTGGAAAGGTCTCGGGCTCCGTGAGGTTTATAGCAAAGAAAATTCAGGAAAAATTTCAACAGAAAAGCGGGAAAATGGAATTTTGAAAAGTCACACCCTAACGCGAGCAACGCCGCGGGAGACGGCTAGTGATCCTATAAAGTTAAATTACCTCTCTGCAATTATCAGTATTTCCGGATTGATATAACCTACGAATTCTCAAGACGAGAGTGAATAGGTGGATTATGGCTAAGCGTGCTCCACCTTAGGCTGCAGCTACACATACCATCAGATGTTCTAACAGCCAAACGCTCAGCTAGACATAAATAATTTATAAGTTTAAAAAACAGGAAAAACCGACTTCAATTTGATACGCCTTCATCATCAAATGATGATGATGATGATGATAGCAGTTCACTAACATACAATCACGGGTCACTGTGACCTGGGCCTCTACTGCGAATATTGATTACCGAAGATTCGGTAGTGACGTTTGTTCTACACTGCGCAGTAACGCTGTGACTTCGAAAGAGCCTAGACCATCGCTCGAGGCGTCCGCGCAGTGTAACACAAACGTCACTACCGAATCTTCGGAAATCAATATTCGCAGAAGAGGCCCTGAACCACCGTCTCCTCAAGATCGGAGCAACAGACAGCGACCTCTGTCGCGGCTGTCTTCAGGAAAAGGAAACAGTAAAGCATGTCTTGCTGCATTGCTCTGCCACAACCGAAGCCAGATCCAAAACGGGACTGCAGGAACTGATCGGGTCTCACTCCTCGGCATCCACAACACCATCGGGGATGCTGGAACATTGCTGTCATCAACCCAAAGTCCTTCTCCGTTACTTTAAGGAGTTGGGCTGGTTGGGGTGCGGTCAGCAGGGGGACAATGCACAATACACCCCAACGCGGGACGTCAGTGCAGATCTTATTCCCCCACGACGAATTAGAATTAGAATTAGCAGTTCATTATGACTGTTCTATTGATCGTAAACACCAAAGAAAAGCAAAATACGCAATGTCGTTACATGTATGAATTGTATATGAAGTATATTATTATATGAAGTGTTTTTCGAGTTATTTTTATTTAACTTCTAAAGTACTGCACTGATTTTGATAAAAATTTAATGGGACCAATCTGGAAGCATACCTTTCAGATAAAAAAAGAATTTTTCAAATCGGTTCATAAATGACGGAGTACTGAGGTAACAAACATAAAAAAAATCAAAGAAAAACCAACCGAATTGTGAACCTCCTCCTTTTTTGAAGTCGGTTAAAAAACCTACCTGTATACTTATTCCTTTCTAAATTCAACAAAATGGCTGCCACGAATACCTTGAGGGGAGTTACTTCCATTACATTTTCCCGCGTATGTGAAAAATGTACGATGATTCCTTCACTGACGCCTTCTTATGAGTTTATATTGTGCGAGCTTATTGAGGAGAGCGACTCTTCATCTCCATACAATTATAAAACTATTAAAAAGCCAAAAAGTAAAATTAAAGTTATGGATAAACTAAGTAGGTATGCAAATCCATACTGATATTATAAATGCGAAAGGAACTCTGTCTGTCTGTCTGTCCGTCTCGCTTTCACGCCAAAACTACTGAACCGATTTGAATGAAATTTGGTACACAGATAGTTTAAAGCCTGAGAAAGGACATAGGCTACTTTTTAATGCGAAAAATGGGTTGTAAGGGGTTGAAAGAGGGGGGTGAAAGTTCCTTAACCTTTTCCATAAAAACATAACTGTCAGTTGTTTGACAGTAAGAGTTTGAATGACAGGACATCGGCTGTCGGGTCAGTTAGTCTAATATATAAACGATTTTGATTCCGAAATAAAAAAAAATGTAATCATGCCTAATCATACAAAACGTAATGACGATTCAAAGTGATCAGTGAGATTTTATTGAATAAAAGATTTTTGACTTTGATTTTTGACTTTGACTTTGACTTTAGAGTTGGTCTGTCTGTTTATCCGTTTGTCTGTTTATTTGTTCACGGATCACGCCTAAACTACTGGACCAATTTCAACGAAACTTATACCATTCAGAAGCCCTTTTCCGCATTGAAACATAGGCTATATTTTATTGAAATAAAAGACGTTGATCCTTAGATACAGCTTGAACTCTCTAAACCAAACGCGTACGAAGTCGTGCGTATCAGATAGTTTATCGAATAAAAATAAACTAATTTTGTAAGCCTTCTCCATACCTCTGACCCTTGCTTCTACAGTTACCCTCAACATCGAGTCGGCTTAGTACCTAGCTTGTTCTAAAGCGAGTGGTTTGGTTTGTCGGTCGGTTTGTCACTGACATTAGATAGATAGATAGATAGATAATACTTTATTGTACACAAGGATTAAATACATAAAAATCTTAAAACTAAGTATAGTACAATGGGCGGCCTTATCGCTGAAAGCGATTTCTTCCAGGCAACCGTAGCATGGAAAGTAACGAGCGGAGCGGTAACGGAAGGCGGTGCACAAACAATGTAACGCAAAAAAAAAAAAAAAAAAAAAAAAAAAAAAAAACTGTCAAAAGAATGTACCTACACAATAAAAATATACTACATAAAACTTACATAAATAAAAATAAACATTAACAACATTGACATTTATCATTTTGATATTAGCCTGAACGTTACAGACTATCTGGCTTGATAATTGAGGCCTGTCGGGGGTAGCTGTGTATATTTTGTGTATCGCTTCGGTAATTTATAGAGTTACTAGCTTCCGCCCGCGACATCGTTCGCGTCCCTTTCGATCCCGTTGATTTTCCGGGATAAAACATAGCAAGAACACGGTAAATATAGTACCGCAATACAGTTCGATCTCGTTGATTTTCCGGGATAAAACATAGCAAAAACACGGTAAATATAGTACCGCAATACAGGTCATTCACCCACCTTCACCACGATGTCGCAAAATTCAATTTATGAATGGCTAATTCTGTCGCTTTCCATACAAACCTGTCGCTAAGACGGCATCGCTCGAATTTCGTAGTACTGTTTGTTTACCATACATAAATTGAATTGTGCGACATCGTGGTGAAGGTGGATGAATGACCTGTATTGCGGTGTTATTTGGCACCTACTTTATAGCTTCCGCCCGCGAGTCCCGTTGGATCGCGTTGATTTTCCGGGATAAAACGTAGCAAGAACACGGTAATAGGCTAATAGGGTGTGTGTAATGTTCTCTAACGAAAAGGGAAGATCTTTCGCCCCAAGTGAACTTTGGGCTCTAGGTATACTATCCATTGATACTGATTGAAATAAATGTATCTATCTATCTATCTATACTACATAACCAGTGTTTCTCAATGTACAATTCGGTTGCCTAAACTTATGTTCAAACTCCGTGATAACTTCGTTTGCGCGATCTAGGATAGTTCTCATGTGGCGCGCTAGATGGCGCTACAGGTATGTCTAGGTTTAGGCTGGTTATAAACGGGCCACCTAGCACAGCCACTGGTCGCCTGCGACAGCTCTCTGTATAGTTTTACAATAAATTCCCACTTATGTATCACTTTGTTCATGAACTCCAACAACTATTCGTTCAGAAACCATTTTTTTTTACATACGACCAAATCCGCGTGATTATGTAGTCGTACGACGAATCTAATTCTGTAATGCGGTATTATTCCAGCTTTGATCTTAGATATTGTGTTTTTATATATATCTTCTCATATTTTGAGTGCCTTTTTCCCTCTTTGAGGGTAATTGATCGGATTTTATGTCTGCGGCTTTTGAAGTTTTGTTTGACGTAGATACCTACCTACCTACTTCTATACTATTTGTGCGAGTAGGACTCAAACCCACGAACTGAGTAGAGCTAATACCTACAGCCATACATAAATTAAATTCTATATAAAAACTAGCCCATTTACAGTAGTCCACATTTATGAAATATACTTTGTTTTAATTAGGTAGAGATGGAACGACCTCTATAAAATATAAAATATTGGATCTTGTTATGTGGCCAGCCTATATATATTTTGGTGATATATTTAAAGTTATAATATAACTTTGAATATATCATTTTTATTTTTTTATTGAATTTATATAGCATACTATATATTATATATTTTAAAGTATGCTATACAAATTCAATAAAAAAATAAAAACCCTAAATATATTTATAAATATGATTAACATCATAATTATACTGAAGAAGTCTCCACTGCTTGACATAGATTAAATTAGGTACCTACTTACTTATAAATTTAAGTTAGTATTTCATCGGAATTTTGAAAAGTCGCACCCTAAACGGTCTAAAATTAGGATCAAAGATTTTCACCAAATAATGCGTATGCTGCTACCACGCGAGCAAAGCCGCGGGCGACAGCTAGTAGTTACATAAAATCCTCAGATATGTTAGAAAAACTCTACACTTAAAAAAATCGCTGTCTACTGGCCTCAATAAAATGATAATAATGAACTCAAGTGTTGCTTGTCCGTCTGTCCGTTTAGGATTATCTAATTCAATACTTTTTGCTGCAAAATTGTGATAATAGTTTTGAATCGGCGGCATTTTATAATTCTTTTATAGTGGTTTATGTTATTACTCATAGTTATTCACAGGAGGTTCATGTGTGTACCAACGACTATACAGGTTGTCCCACAGCCATGCCACATGGAGGGAAAGTATCTTAAATAATGTAGATAGAACATTTTACTGAAAGAAGACCTAATTTTGATTTTAAAAACAATTTAAACTGCATTCAAAGAATTTTGAATAATCGCCTGTCTGAACCGGGAATCGAACCCACCAAATTGTAAAAACAAAACACCCGTTATTTTATGATACCAATTAAAAGGCTCAATCGTAAGGATTATTTTTTTCCAAATAACATAGCATCTTAAATGAAAGAAAGTCCATGAAATTATACATTTATAATTTAATGAAAATTTGCATTTCCTTTTACTTTACCGTGTAGTGCATGCAACTCTTTACGATTTATTTAATTTTAACCAAAATGTTAAAGCTAGAATGTTTTAACAACGTTAAACTCTCCATTCTACCAAAAAACCATTCTACAAATCTCTATGTAGGTACTTCAAACGCATTCCGATTTTGGTCATACGCTTCAGGAAAAACCAGAGTTCATGAATGGCCCGAAGTTTCACAGGCGTGTCTATTTAAAAAAAAAAAATATGGAATTCAAAATTAAAAAATCAAACATTATCTAAGTACAGTGTGCGAGGCCAATTAAAAAAAAAGTATAGTACTTAGTCGTATTTCGTCACCACCGTACCTAATCCATTCGTTCCCTGAATTACGCAACATTTTGTAAGTTCGAAAAAAAGCCTTTGTAAAATCCCATGAGGTTCTTTTGTTAATTTGAAGAGCGCTCAAGTGTGATTTTAATACGATAAAGCTACTTAGACATTATTCGTATTTCTTTAGATTACTTTGTTCAGTCACCGAAAGGTATTATAGAATTTCGGTCACGGATTACAAAGGAGATCTGTTTGACCGATATTTGAAGATTTTTATTATTAGAACCACGGATGTAAAGGTAGTTAAAATATCACTTAGGTGATAAAAAAATAGCTGGTTCCTAGGTAACTAATAATGGTTTTCATATAGTCAAAGTTTAATATTTGACTCTGAGCACTAAAAACTAACAAAGCACCTCTGTTTTTCAATTTATTATGAAATATTTTATCGACATATTCATAGTAGGACCACGGACGTTTGAGGAAAATAAAAAAAAAATGAATGAAAGAGAAAGAAAGAAGCAAATAAAAATTATATATTTTTCTTATTGCTAAAAAGTATGTATACGTAGGTACACGAAGAGAATTTATCTATTTTCATCTATTTTTCAAAATGCGCTAAATATAAGTAATAGGTTCCTGCATATTCATCGATTTGGCTCACAAATTCTAGAGTGTTGGCTTCCCAGAAAATGAATGGTAGATACGCAAGTCGCAACGAACACCAAAGAGTTTGTATGCATTGTCTATGGTTCATTTGGTACGTTCGAAAACATTGTCAAGGTCTGACGCACTCGTATAGATTGCTGGCTGAATGTCGCTATTTCTATGACAACTTTTTTCTTTTTTAATCTTTTAGTGCTGGGATAGGGATGTGCTTGTGTTTTATCGATAACCATAAATGAATAGGTTTTGTCATTGATGTGTACTTTTTTGGAGTGTTTTAAAAGCGTATTATAATATTATTATTTACTTATCTAAATATTTTCGTTATTTTTCTTTAGAAAATGTGTATCTTGAAATATTTTTTTATAAAATAGGTACAAAGGGATAGATAGACATTTATTTAATTAAAATACTTCGGTATAAGTTATTACTAAATAAAATATAGGTAAATAAAAAGATCTTAAAATATAATAAGTACTTAGTTATATAAAATTGTGGTCGGGACCGTTTCATTATCTTTGATTATTTCCCATAAGACCATTAATCTTATTAACTATTCTAACATAAGTATCGATAGCGTCCCATCCCTACCAAAACCATCGACAATCGCTATCTCCTCATCAGTGTTACCAGAAACACTTTCGGTGCCATTATTTTGTAACATTATACGTTTGTTTGGGATCGTAAGAAAATATAACAAAACACATCTATGAGACAATCTGAAGCTACTTAAGGCTACTTACCGTTTTTTTGGGATTAATCTTTGTCACTTTGAAAGTAAAATACTTAGATAGAAATACTTAGATAGAAATGTGACGCTTGGTTGAGTATTTGGGACAAGTAGGTACCTAGTTTTTTTTTATGGTCACGCTAAAACGATTAAAATCGATGATGGTCTACTTATCTACTTATTGATTATACATAGAATGGGCAATCCTACTAGCCCGTATAAAATATACCCAACCTATATATCCTACTAATATTATAAACGCGAAAGTTTGTGAGTATGTTTGTTACTTTTTCAAGCAAAAACTACTGATCCGATTTGGATGAAACTTGGAATATATATTGTCCGTGACCTGGATTAACACACAGACTACTTTTTATCTACTTTTTATCTTTCGTGCTGTGGGTCGTGGGTTCGATCCCCACCGAGAACAAACATTTGTGTGGCAAACATAGATGTTTGTTCTGTGTCTGGGTGTTTCTATGTATTATAAGTATTTATTTACAAAAAAAATGTATCTATGTATTCTATCAGCCATCTAGTTCCCATCGTACAAGCTTTGCTTAGTTTGGGACTAGAAGGCGTTGTGTTAAGTGTCCGTGAATATTTATTTATTTATTTATTTTATCTCGAAAAATTAACGGGATCTAACGGTACGCGAACGAAGTCGCGAGCGGCACCTAGTATGCTATAAAATAGTTTGTTTTAATCTTTACATTCCATGATTTTTGAGTAAAAAGCGAGTGACTTTACTTCATGAATCTAGAAATCTAGGAAAAATAGATACTTATCCAAAATAGTTTATTAAAATAAATATTAGGGAGACGTTTTGCCCACAAGTGGGCGAGATAGGTTAAAAAACTGATTTCTACGATCTTCTGGAGATCTTCTTCTTGGGCAGTCTGTTTCAATATTTCTAGGGTTGCGTTCCGAATAATACAACAATAACGAATAATACACGAAGTAGGCATATTTTGCATTACAGTACCATTTTATTCTATTCCTAAAAAAAAAGTTCTTACCTTGATATAAGTAGTTTTTTCACATCATTAAAAAAATAAACAAAAAAGTTTATTTAAATTAGGAACGGTATGCCTAAGCAGCGATTTCCTGCAATTTGTAAAAAGGGCTATCTCCCACAAATCTATTCATTAAAGTAATAAACAAGTAGCATTTGGCGGGGGCGCACGCGCCGCCCATTACTGCCTTAATTTAATAAAACCCGGGAATATGCCTGCCTCGTGTGAATAAGCTTTATGTGGACTTTGGTAAATTTAGAGTTGGCAACATTGTTAGCAAGCATTTTTTTTAGTTTCCGACTCAATGGCTGATTATTGCTTATGCATAGTGTGTTCGTTTTACGTACACCTACAAAGTTCACGTAGACTATATTTTTGTATAGAGATTGACCAGCGCCAGCGCCAGCGGGTAGTTTACAAAACTGATGATTCTCCATACAGAGTGGAGACTTTGTAGTAAACGTCAAACGTACAGAATGCCTTGATCACGAATAAAATGTGACTAGAGGTACTGATCCGGGCTCAAGTATAGATTTTTTTTTGACAGTTTCATTTGAGAATCTATGCTTGAGTCCGAGTTGTTTATTAGAATACAGACCTATTGGGCGAATACTCAAACGCCACTCAAACCCCACTCAATTGAAGTCCCGCTTAAATTATTGCCATCTCTTTAGATAAGATAAAAGATAAGATAATTAATTAAATTTGAATGACTTTTGAGTATTTCAGCCTATGGCTCGTATCCTACTGCAAGTCTTTTTTTTCCTAAATGTTATAATATTAATACCTACGTCTCAGAGTAATAAACTCAATCAGACGCAATTGTTATAGGGAAGATTTTCACGTACTATCAAAAGGACATAAAAAAAACTATTATTATGTGTCTATTCTATTCCTTTATTAGCTCTACAGTCATATCAAAGAGCGGGCAAACGCGTGGCGTATCAATACACCTCTCAAATCCTATTGTGTATGAACTTCACTTTCCACTCGTGTAGAGAGGCCCTTATACCGTGTAGTGCGCCCTCTAGCCTTGTTAGCTAAACCTTTTAGCATTTACTGCAATTATAATAACTTTTTGCTTTCAAATGAAAGCTTTTTATTACTTTCTCATGGTCTTACCCACTTCATTTGCTAGGAGAGTTTTGTTTGATATTTTTTATTAGAACTATACAATTTGTTTTTTTTTTATTATAATTAAGTATAGGTTTAATAATTCGTATATACCAAATAGGTTCACCATCAACCTAGAACCTTATATGTAGGTACCTACTACTTATGTATGTAATATAAGGCATCATAACTCAGTCGGTAATATCTCTAATTTCCGTGGTTGAGCTGTGGTTCGTGGGTGCGATCTCTACACCTACTTTTTTTTAAGTAACTACATACCTACCTACTAGATTTTCAATTTTGTTACACATTCGTTTGTGGTAGGCGAAAGAAAATAGCTGACGAAAAAAAAATTTTTTTGAGTAGGTACGTCATTACTCTTAACCCTCTTTCTCACTCTCTCTCTGTTAGGTATGTTTTTGAACCCCTTTTATTTAGTAAACGAAATCGAATGAAACAGAAATCGGGTCGATCGCTTCCTCCGACTCGTTTATCCCCAAATATATGACCCAATCACACCAGCCAGCTCTCCCAAACTCCCCCACAAATCCCCTAAAACCAACGCCAATTCCCCCAAACAATACAACCAAATGGAAAATGTTTTCCGCCCAAATATTCCCGACTTCATTTCTACACTTACCCAACACGTAATAAAGGGAGAAAATGAAATAAATAAATTCCCGGCTAACTGGAAAACGCGACAGTGAAAGTTAATTTGAAAAATAAACTTGGGGCCAATAGGAGCTCGCGACGAGGGAGCGACGCCCAATCGCGTAGTCGGGATATTCGCGCGTTGAATTTTTATTAGCCAAGATAATAATGCGCCATTTTGTGACAGGTATGCTTTTCGTTTTTGGGTTTCGGCGGGTAGATGGAGAATCGTTGGGTTGGATAGAGACCAAAAATGCTATTGTAGTGTTTGCATCTATTCAGTAGATGCGTTACCCTGTCTCGCTTCAAATTCCCGACCTGTCAAAGTCTCCCGACGTGAGGGCGGGAGACGAGGGGGTCGGGGAGTTAGCCGACATATACGGTCACGGACGGAAGACAGTGGAAGACCAGCTCGGTGTACCAGTGAGCCAGGGATACAAAGTACAGTATTTTACAGCTATGATTATTAAATGGTTATTATAAGCTTGAGCCTGCATTCTGAGCCCGTAGTCGAAGTTTTGTTTTGTTTGAAACGCATATAGAGAAGTACTTGCGACATATTTTGTATGAAAACCCGATAACCGACTCTACCGGGAGATTTGCAAACTATTTTTCTCCATACAATAACTGCGAGTTTCTCGATTCTCCCTTGTCGCAAGTCAACATAAAAAATCTCAGACTATGAGCTCATGCACGCTTAGTGTGTTCGTTTTACGCATAGGTACTTACTGTAAAGACATAGAGATCGAGCAGTGCCCCTATCGGCTAATTTAGATACTTATTATATTATAATTTATTATGATTAACATGATATTAATTTTTCATGTGAAATAACAAAATGTCGTAAAATTAAGTACCTACTTATTACAAAAGTTAAAAAAAAGTTGCTCAAAAACTCTCAAACACCTAAATGGCGTAGTAAAGTAAGTTTTGTCTGTAAACACTACAAAAGTCAAACAAGATAATAAAGTACGCAGTATACAGAACTCTCAGTAGTTTCTAGTCCATCACCCCTTGATCCCGGCTTTACGTCGGGACGGGTCCGACGTAAATGGTGATACTCTGCAGTACGTGCCCAATTTCTCGGCATCTTATCCCGTTTGCATTTAGTTCTCTAACCGATACCTTTTGTTAGAGAATTCTTTTATTCGCGTTAGCAACATTTTGACCAATATTTTTTTTTCCAGTTGGTAATATTCGTCGGGAAAAAAGCAATAGAGAGATATAATTATGTAGATAACGTATGTACCTAGGCACTGTATGCAAAGAATATGTAATACGTTCCTACGTAAGAAAAAGCGGGACTCCCATTCTACCAAAATTACACACTGAAAATCTCGTTTTGTATGAAACGTGATTCAAATTTTGACCCCCGTTTCATACATTGTTCGTTTTTCGAAAGCACGGGTCTAGTTCGAGAGTTTCGCCAGTCTGCTGTATGTATGTAGGTATTTAACTTCAGACATAATTAATGAAGGAATGAATGAAAGAATGAAAACGCTTTATTGTACCTACCTACATAAATAACACCAAAACATATTCTTAAATAATATAAAACAAAACAGGTTGTAGAATATGTACAATGGGCGGCCTTATCGTTACATAAGTTCATCTTCCAAGCCTACAAAATAAAAAGTGCATCGTTTTGGCACTTTTTACAAAAAAATCATCCAACTACGAAAGTGCTACGCAGGAGCTACGAGGCTTCCATAAAAAAATAAAAAAAATAAAGAAAAAATTAACTATGAAATACTGAAGTGTTTTAAAAAATAATTTTAATTAAACCCAAGCTACATTCTTGTCAGATTTCATAAAGAAATAAATCCTTTTTGAAATAAATTTCAACGAATAATCCAATATCAAATTCGTATTCGGAACAGTCGATTGGCGCTCGGAAACGGAAAAGGAAAAATAATTAGCCTGGTCCCGCGCTGCCCGTAGGCAAAGGAAGTTCCTGTACTCTACCACTCGCTCTACCAGTGACGGATTCAGAATTTCTCTCTGGGCTGTTGGAGGGCTTGACCAAGGAGTTTTGTTTCGAGGCTTGATTCAGCTGTTTATAATTTTTCCTGGAATCTTGGTCCTGATCTTGAGCTTTGGGGAGAGGCTTGTCCAACCTACCTTTCTAGATCCGCTAGTGTGTTCCACCACTCTGGGAAACGGACAGCTTTCTGAGCCCGTAGTCTGAGCTTTGTTTCGTTGATCGAAACGCATATCGTGAAGCGACTTGCGAGATTTGCAATTGATTTTTCTCCATACAAAAACTGCGAGTTTCTGGATTCTCGCTTTTCGAAAATCAATACAACAAAATTCAGACTACGGGCTCTGTAGGGCTAGAATGCGCACGCGAGATATTTTGTCGACTATCGACCTAAGTTTTGCGTGACCTCCTGATAGTCACGCAGAAGTGTGAAAAGTTGGTAATCACTACCATAGATAAAGAAATAATTCAAAAAATGCTGCAAAATGCCTTCATTTTGACAGAAAGAGTCGGCTAACATTTGGAGTGCACATCTTAACCCCGCTATTCCACTCTTGGGTAGACAAGACAGAGCGTTGAGCGCAGAACTTTTCAACACACTGCGCGTGCGTCATCGGCTTCAGTGACGCGAACTAAATAGTGTGGTGTAGTTTCAAGTGTGTGTTAGTTAGTCTTTAAGGTTATCTTTGGGCTTATATTTCTGTCATGTAAGTACAATGTACCTATAAAAATTTGATGTGTGCAATAATTTTTTTTTTATATGAGGTGTTAGGGGGGGCTGGAGCCCCCTACCTTCCTAGATCCGCTACTGCATTCTACCACTCTGGGAAACGGAAAATTTTCGAACGAGTTGTCATATTTTAGCGTCGCACTTGGCATTTTAATATTTTTCTGAATTGTGGCAGAAACTTGGGGTGAAAAAATGTGGTCGTCATGATTTAAAAAGTTAAAACTTAAGCCTGTTGCACACTGGTTTAGTAAACGGTATAGTAAGCATGACAGTAGAGTATACTAACTACCAATGGCCACTATGCAAATGAGTGGGCTCGATGGGATTTTTTTCCCATCTGGCCCCGGGCCGGCCGGTGGGCTCGATGGGAATAATCCATGAAGGACAGGGATACTTAGAGTAGGATATTCTGGAAGAGAAACTGGTAGAGTATCTATACTGTTGACTTTACTGTTTTTCCTAAGGTATCTCAAAAATAGTTTTCACCAATTTTTACCAAACATAACTAAGAACTATTCCAAATTAACCAGCTTTCTTACGAAAAAATGGCATCTAAATCAGAGCCCTACTTTCAGAGCTACGGTGCCAAAGACAAACAGACAAACAGAACACCGTTAAACCTCAAATTAGAGGTTCAATATTCTGAACGTTGAACTTTTAACACCCCTTTACAGCGAAAATATCGCCTCGAGTATAGCGAAAATATTAGATTGGTTGTTTTTTATGCATTTTGTTACTATGTATTAAGTATTGGATTATTTAGTTAAAACGAGTTACCACTTAACTTCTTCTAATTTCTTATGTGTTATGCCGATAAATGATATTTCTATTTCTTTATTTTTCGGTTGGAGGTTAAACATCACATAAGCAAAAGGCGGGCATACTAAGAACAAAGGAAACTTTACATTGCAATTTCAACTCTCGTAGGCAACTCATTACAAGGCGTGTCATCAAAACAGTTTCAATTTGGAACCTCTTTGCAAGACAATTTTGGCACTTTGACAGATCTTTTTTGATAAGCAGGTTCATTCTCGGTCGTCCCACTGGTGGGACGAACCCTTCGCGTCCATCTTTTCTTTCCTGTAGATTTTTTGCGACAGAAAGTAGCCTATATGGTAATTGATATGGTTTTGTCTTGATATAAGATATAAGTATTTATAGTTTCTAACTTTAGTTTTTATTTTGTTGAAGTTATACCTACTTCTAATGCGACTTCCAACAACGTTGCGTTACGCGGTTGACATAGTCTAATACGCTACAAATGCTACAATCAAATATAGATGGCAGTGCTTAGCAATTCAGGATTTGAGCGCCCGTGTTTTTGAAGTTATACCAGTTCCAACTGACAGCGGGAGGAATAGAAAGAGACTATAATACGCTACAATCAAAATATACTAGATGGCAGTGTTCATGCAACTTTTTACTTTTTATTTTGAAGTGAAAATTTAGTACTGCATATTGGTTAAGTACATAAAAATAAATACTAAATTAATTTCACATTAAACACAGAGCGAGAGTGAATGCGTGCCACTCGAAGTATAACTTCTCCCGCGCGTAGGGACTGCACGCACTGGTTTTTTTCTTAGATTTTTGATCATATTTTCTTATGTGGTGGATGAATAAACACTTGTAGCATTATTCCTATAAACCTTGTGGTTTCCTTAGTGCTATAGTACAAAATAAGTTATTATGTATAACGGAGGATTTAAACCATCAGAGTTTTTAAAAACATTGACGTCAGCAGGGCTGACGTCACTACTCCCATCGCTAGGCTCGCTCATTGCAAATAATGAAACTCACGTCCTTTACTTTAAGCACTAGGTTTATTAACACCTTAAAATTAACCTAATAATAATTATAGAATTTAGGTACTCACAAGATGTCACAAAACTTAGCACCACTTGTCTTGCACGAGGCTCGAACAAGAATGGCATCGGTACGCCCAGCTCTAGCCAAGATGGCGCTCCGGAAACAATCATTTTAAATCACAATATTCTAATCGATTTTTAAAGTAGTTATTTTCTATCTCTAAATTCACAACAATTATTTTAAAAATTAGTTCTGAATTCTAGTTATTTTATTTTCAGTTAAAACATTAAAACAAAAAGTTTTAATGTTTCAACTAGAAAATAAGTTCAAGCTTATGACTGCATTAATTTTTATTGAAGGAAATTATTTTAAACCTTACTGATTATTACTGACAAATCATAACATGAATTTACAATCTATGAAATAATCAATTAGTGATTACCTGATGACGTTAAATAGCATCAGTCAATCACTCTGCTTTTTGTCTTCCTAAACGAACTTTAGCTAGGACATTACACTATTTTAAATAACAAATAGACTCTTAAATAAACTCCTAACAATTATTAAATCATTAGGTGATTATAATAATGATTTTTGACGGTCTTGCGTCGACACGGCCATTCTGCGGGACGGTGCGTGCTCTGCACCAGTCGCGTTTCTGAAACGGAGAATAGGCTTCTTTGAGCTAGGTATCCATTCATAGGTACACTAGCTGACAACTCGGTTGTTTGATTTGTTTATATTCGAGATGATACTTGGTTCAATCAACCAAGTTATCAGCCTGGTTTAAGCATATCAGTAAAGATTAAATTAGTCGAGTGATAGGCTAGCTACACACGAATTTCAAAACACAACAAAGTGTTTTTAAAACAATTCTCGTACGTAAGGAAATGAGCGAAGTACTGATGCTCCACGCCTACTAGGTACTTATTTGATTGTTCGTTTTGGTCAATGCAAATGCTCCACGCATCCTTGCATGATATTGTTTCTCGTAGACAGGGATGATGCTGTGGTGCTAGGCGGTCTTGTACGCCGTGGTCCACAGAGGCACTAAAGGAATAGGGAACTAGGTTGATGCTGAGGCCTAGGTCTTTATTTTATGACCGTGGTCCCCAGAGGCTCTGAAAATAAATCTCGTAGCATATGGGATTTGATGCTGTGGCGCTAAGCGGTATTTTACGCCGTGGTCCACAGAGGCTCTAAAAGGATTTCGGAAGGACGATGCTGAGGCCTAGGTCTTATTTATGACCGTGGTCCCCAGAGGCTCTGAAAATAAATCTCGTAGCGTATGTGATTTGATGCTGTGGTGCTGAGCGGTAATTTACGCCGTGGTCCACAGAGGCTCTAAAAGGATTTAGGAAGGACGATGCTGAGGCCTAGGTCTTATTTATGACCGTGGTCCCCAGAGGCTCTGAAAATATATAGTCTGCTACCGTTTCTTAATTGATAAAATTGCTCATAGGAAATTGATGCTATGGCGCTGAGCGGTCTTGTACGCCGTGGTCCATAGGGGCTCTATAAGGATTTGGAAAGGACGTTGCTGAGGCCTAGGCCTTATTTTTCTGACCGTGGTCCTCAGAGGCTCTGAAAATGTTTCAATAGGAAGGGAAACGGGTTGTGTAAATAATTTGTATAGACTTGTTGGTTAATAGAACATGCCATGTCCTTCCAAACAGTCATTGATGTTTAACACCAAATATAATGATTTTACTACTAGTCTAATCCTCCGTAAAGTAAAAGAACTTGCACCAACAGTGAAATGAAAAGAACTAACTAGTATGTTTAGGCATCCAATGCGTGGGCAGCTTGGGAAGTGGAAGGCAGCGGCTCACTCGATGCGTCGTCGGCGTGCTGAGATGTCTGCTGTTGGTGTTCATCTTCTAAACCCGTCGACACGGTTTCTTGGTCACCTGGTTGCGGCGCTCGGCGCAGCTGGTCATGGGCAACTTTACGTGGCCGTCCTCTGCCTGTTACACGCTTTACCATGTAGCGATCATTGTCCAGTACTCTGTGGATCTCGTATGGTTCGCTGTATTTAAGGTCTAGAGACGTTTGATTCCGTGGATTGTTCTTTACGAGTACATAATCACCTCTTTGAAATGGACGCATTCTTGCTTTGGTTTTATCAAATCGTTGTTTGTCATACTCAGCCGCAGCAGCCATTTTCTGTTGGATGTGTTGGTCAAGCAAGTCAAAGTCGACCGTCTCATTATCTATATTGACAAGCTTCAAGAGCTCCGGTGGTACAGATTGTTGACGGCGTGTCAGAAGAGTGAGTGGTGCAACTCCAGTCACTCTATGTGGAGTGCAGTTGAACGCAAGTTGTAAAGCTTCTAATGCAGTTTGCCAGTTTTCGGTGTCATAGTTTTTGATCATTGTTAGGGCGTTTTTCAATGTACTCATTATTCTCTCAACCTGCCCGTTCGCTCGGCTAACTCCTGGCGCAATCGAATGTAGATTGACACCGAAACGATCGCAATAAGCTTTAAACTCACCGAGAAATTCCCGACCGCCATCGACTATGACCTGCACTGGAGTCCCGAACAGGTGCACAACACGTTTCAGTGCGGCGAGGCTGCTGCTCTGGCTCTTGTCGTTGGAGTAGCTAAGAAGTATATACTTGGTGAATGCGTCAATACTCACGATGACGTACTCGTCTTGTCCCTCAGCGTTCTTTGTTCCAAGCTTGCCTGTTATATCCATGTGGATAACTTGAAATGCTGCAGTGGGTTTCTGAATCGGGTGAAGCTGTGCTTGAATCGCACCCGAGGGTCCTTTCGAGGTTCTGCATACAATGCAATTATCGACAAACCTTCTGACACACGTGCTCATTTTGTCAAACCAGTAAGTTTCTCTTAGCTTTTGCAGGGTTTTCTCCCATCCCGGATGTTGCAGCGCTGTATGAAATGAGTTTATTAAACTCCACTGGAACGACTTTGGAACTACTATAGGTTTGTACATACCGAGTATAGGGTCTGCGAGTTTTCTCTTTAACACGCCCTCTTCCAGGACGTAGTCTGGAACTGGATTGTCAGTAGACATGCTGTCTATCAGTGGGCGAAGCACATCGTCACGTCTCTGCTCGATTTGTAGCCATTCGCAGTCTTTGGTCATAATATTGACTGAAAGCTCAGCAGGCGGGTTTCTACTAAAAAAGTCTGCATGTTGCAGTCTTTCACCTTTTCTATACTCGACCTCGAAGTCGTAATTCTGCAGAAAGGCCCACCAGCGATGGATTCGAGGAAGTAAATCCTTTTTGTGTTTGGATGCTTTCAAGGCATTACAGTCAGTTATTACCTTGAATTTTCTGCCGTAAAGGTAGTGGCGAAAATGTTTTACCGCTCGTACCACGGCCAGGGTTTCAAGCTCGTACGAGTGGTACCGGCTCTCGGCGTCTGTGGTGCGCTGGCTCATGTACGCGACTGGATGCTGGCGATTCCCGATGGTTTGGATCAGCACCGCTCCGTAGCCGAGGCTGCTTGCGTCCGTGTACAGTTCTATCGGTGCGTCTTCCTGGAATAGTGAAAGGGTAGGCGCAGTAGACAAATGTTGTATTACATAGTTTCGAGCCTCGTCGTGTCTCTCGTTCCATTCCCATTTCGCATCTTTCTTTGTTAACTCGTAAAGCGGTACCATAACAGTCGAGAAATTGGGAATGAAACGTCTGAAGTACCCGGCAAGGCCATTAAATTGCCTAGCTTGTTTAGGTGTTTTCGGAATAGGTGCTTTTGTTAAAGCCTCCACTTTTCTTGGGCTTGGGCCGACTTGCCCGTCAGATATTATATTGCCCAAATACTCAATGGAGCGTTTAAAAAAAACAGTTTTGTCAATATTTATTGAGAAGCCCGCCTCTTGTAAAGCCATCAGAATTCGCTCTATATGAGAGAGGCCCTCAGCAAAATGTTTACATTTTGAAAGAACATCATCAACATAGACCTGGCAAACCTGATCTGGTGAACACAGAAGAGGGGCCAAGGCTTTGTTCATGCACCGCTGATATACTGAACAGGCGTTACTAAGCCCGAAGGGCATAGCTAGGTACTCATATATAGAGTCAGGCGTCACGAAAGCGGTCTTCTCAATAGAATCCTCTGATATGGGTATTTGGTGGAATCCTGCCGCCATATCAAATGTGGAGAAGAAATGTCCTCCCGCCAGTTGGTCTATTTGATCAGAGATTATTGGTAACGGATAATGATCTCTCAAGGTGTTTCTGTTTAGTTCGCGGTAATCCACACACATGCGATCCTGACCGTTTTTCTTTTTTACCAAAATTATTGGGCTGGAAAAGGGTGATTTACTTTCGCGTATTATGTTATGCTCGAGCAACTCATTAACGATGCCGCGTACCTTCTCCCGCTCAACTGGACTTAATCGATATGGTCTGCGTTCGACACACTTGTTTGGATCTTTTAACCGAATCTCTAGTTCACCAGTATTCACGCGTGTGTGTGGGTAACCGCGGATGAACAGATGTTCATATTTATTCAACAAAATTTTTAACTCGCTAATCTGATCATCATTAGTTAAATCGCAATCTATATTGTCAAACTTTTCACTTTGCGACCGCACGTGGTAGACCGCTGGTTGATGTACCAATGTAACACCCCGAGAGTTAACTAGTACGCTCAGATTTGTGTTTTCGATAAGATTCATTCCTATCAGCATATCGGAACACAGTTCGTAGTCTGGGACCACATGAAATTTTAATTCTACTCTTAGATTATCGAAAACACATACCGTGGTTAGCGTTGAAAGCGAAACAACCGTAAACTGTCCAATTCCTTTCAAACAGTTCACAACATCGTTCCGCCTTCCGGGTAACTTTGCTGCTAATGACTCGCGTATTACCGAACATTCTGCTCCACTATCGAAGATCGCGAGTAATTTCAAATTGCCAATCACTACTGGTATTGAATTAAGTTTGGGCAAGCCCACACAGTTGACATTTGACACCACTGCACGCTCTCGCTTGTAGCACGTTTCATATGTGTGACCTACCCTCGAGCAGAATGTACAAGTCGGTTTTTGTGAAGTAACATTTTGAGTTACTGTTTTATTGTCCTGATGACGCTGTTGAGTATTTTCAGTTTTATCGCGGTAGCGACAGTCTCGTGAATCGTGGCCAGGCTTTTTACATACTTGGCAAAAGAGAGAGGACTTCTCCGAAAATCGTGGTCGTTTGACAGGGACCTGCTGCACACTAGTTACCCCAGAGTGAGGTCGCTTAATGCGACGGATCGATGATGCTACCGAAATCAATTCGGGTACAGAAGATGCTCTGGCATTCAACAGTTCGATTCTCAATCGTTCGTCACCAATGGTACCAATAACAGCCTCAACCGCGTCATCATTCGATAATTTGTCCCTAGTAATACGTCGCCATAATACCCAAGACTCGGACAAGAACTGCGCTATGTCTTTGGTGTTATCATAACTATGTTCGCGAAAACGGACAATATCGCGTGAATATCTATTTTCCGGTTCAAAAGTTGTTATTAAAACATCGCGCAGTTCCTGCCACGTGGCAGTAGTAACCAGCCAATTGTCAACCCACAACCTTGCACGACCTTTTAACAAGCTACCTGCTTTCATTCGGACTTCATAGTCGCTTAGGTTATAAGTTTCCATGGCAGTGGTCACATGCTGACACCATTCCCTAACCCCTATATTTGCGTCCGGATCGTACGACGGTAGAAATACGTCTTTTATTTTGACTTTGGGATCAGGTTGCGTCGTGATACGCTCAGACACGTGTTTCATCATTTGCAACATTTGTGTAAAAAACTCTGTTGGTACCCCGCTAACAGAAGCGTTCATGTTTTCATTGTTTAAATCGGATGATCGAGCAGAAGTTGGGGGTAATCCCACTTCTGATAACGGAGGATTTAAACCATCAGAGTTTTTAAAAACATTGACGTCAGCAGGGCTGACGTCACTACTCCCATCGCTAGGCTCGCTCATTGCAAATAATGAAACTCACGTCCTTTACTTTAAGCACTAGGTTTATTAACACCTTAAAATTAACCTAATAATAATTATAGAATTTAGGTACTCACAAGATGTCACAAAACTTAGCACCACTTGTCTTGCACGAGGCTCGAACAAGAATGGCATCGGTACGCCCAGCTCTAGCCAAGATGGCGCTCCGGAAACAATCATTTTAAATCACAATATTCTAATCGATTTTTAAAGTAGTTATTTTCTATCTCTAAATTCACAACAATTATTTTAAAAATTAGTTCTGAATTCTAGTTATTTTATTTTCAGTTAAAACATTAAAACAAAAAGTTTTAATGTTTCAACTAGAAAATAAGTTCAAGCTTATGACTGCATTAATTTTTATTGAAGGAAATTATTTTAAACCTTACTGATTATTACTGACAAATCATAACATGAATTTACAATCTATGAAATAATCAATTAGTGATTACCTGATGACGTTAAATAGCATCAGTCAATCACTCTGCTTTTTGTCTTCCTAAACGAACTTTAGCTAGGACATTACACTATTTTAAATAACAAATAGACTCTTAAATAAACTCCTAACAATTATTAAATCATTAGGTGATTATAATAATGATTTTTGACGGTCTTGCGTCGACATGTA
>OX382215.1:1335000-1342500 GCA_947507515.1 Eulithis testata | reverse complement strand
TTGCAAATTGAATCGTTCCTCCTCGATAAATCTACAAAGTTTGAATTAAATCTGGCAGTCCAAAGGAGTCGGTTACAAGCAAACATACAAGTGAAGCTAATAATAAAGAAAGCGTGTAATAAAAACGGTTTTGGTGTGTCTATACAAAGCCCTATCATATTATGATACCCCACTTTATATTTTTGTACCACTTTTACTCCCTCATAACTTTTTATCCGATTCACTACAAACCAGTAAAACTTGAAGAGTACTTACTATCAGGATAAGCGGTTCAAAAGATCTCGTCGAACAAACATAGGTACAGAGCATTTTTTGAGTATCCAGTGCCTGCTTATTGATAAACAGATAAAATCTCTCTGACACAGAAATACTGTGGCACTGCCACCACTGAAGCCAAGTTTTTTGATGATTCTGAAGTCTTTTGTAGGTATTCTTCTCCTCTATCTGGACAAACTATCTAAGAAAGACTGTCTGTTTCTATGCTGGTTACTAGGATTTTAGCACCTTTTCGCGTACTCTCTCATATTACTTGGGCCAGTGGATATTATTGATCGCACATACACATTTTTTATAAGCACTTTTCCAAGAACACAGCTACATACACACAACACACGTAGGTGCATATAACAAGAAAAATATCAATTTTACGTAAACAGCAAAAAAAAAGCCTGCCGGCAGCCGGCACAGACGTTTTATGTGAAATTCAAAAACGTTCGTACATACATAGCGGTCAGAATCATGCCAATACCCTCCTGTTTGCTGCGCAAAATGAATTTTATTTTTGAACTAGCAAATTTTTTTTTTTTTTTTTTTTTTTTTTTTTTTTTTTTTTTTTTTTTAATTAATGATGTACGTGCAGGTACATGCGCAAAATGGAAAATTAATAATTCTATCTCGATGAAAGGAAAATTTAGCTGGCCGTTGTAGGATGAAAAATTCTGACAATGATTCTATTTCATGCATTATTTAAAAATTTGCATTTTTTTTGGCCTTCTCTCTATTTTTATTAAAAAAAAATAATAATAATAACTCAGTTTAATTGTACCTAGTGATAGGAAAGTTTCTTGAATTTCAATTAACAAGTTTTAGATCTCTTATTTGTCAGCATGTATGGAAAGTGATAAAACTAGCTAGTGTCGATTTAGGGGATATAAAAAGTAATAATAAAAAAAAAAAAAAACAGCTTTCTTCATTATTTCTGCGCAAGCTACACTTGAAGGCACTACGCGACAGTAAACCATATTTTGAAAATATAAAGTTTTTTCAGTAATCAATTTTTTTTTTTTTAATTAGGTACTCAATTTATTAGTTTTTTTTTAATGAATTTTCTAGTAAAAATAAAATAATCGCGGAAAGCCGTAAAATAACAATATTCAATCAAACAACGGTGCCAATTCCATCGGTTACCTACTCAAAAATTAGTGGAGATTAGGGTAAAAAGTAATACACTTTTTTTTTTTTTTTTGTTTTTTTCTTTTGTTTTTTCGTTATTTCTGCACAAGCTACGCTCGAAGGGACGACAGTAACCCATAATATATTGAAAATTTAAAGTTTTTTTTTTTTTTTTTTTTTTTTTTTTTTTTGTTGTTTTTCCCCAGACGGTTAAAGTATGCGCACGCGCACGGCTGCGGCCTTTGCCTAAGCCGTGCGCATTGCGCACACCTTAACCGTTCGGCTTATTGCCACTCAAAAATAGGGTTAAAACGCGCTCAGCGTGCTCAGTGTGCCGGAGAGGACGGCGGCGGCGCACGTGAGAGAAAGAAAAAAAAAAAAAAACAAAAAAAAAAAAAGTTCTGTTTTTGACTTAGTGGTTATGGCATTGTGCGGTGGGACATATTAGATGAAGGGTGTTGTTCACTTGCGCGCCTGCCTTAACCCGGGGGACGACGATGTGCAAAAGTTGATTTATTTAATATAGTGCTCGTTGCGTGTCAAGTATACGGAACGTGTGTTATAGTGCTGTGTCTTACATGAATAATCCAAAACGTGTGGTGTGAGGCTCAAGGACGACGGTGCAACGATTACATGGTTGCTAACCCGTAGTCTGTGCCTCGCTATCGATCACATGCGTTTTGATATCTTATTTGTGCCCTCGCCAGGGCGCAGAAATAGTGTATTTTGAGTTGCAACGTTTTTCTAACGCTACGACGACACTCTCGGCTCTGGTATGTGTGCGTTGCACACTATCACCTGTAGTGTGTTAGTTCTAGTTGTTTGAATTTCAGCAAGTTTGTAGTTTAGCTGTGGGAACGCCGAAAACGCATCTGTTCGCAGCTCAGAGTGCGGCCTCTGCACGCTCCGGGCGTGATCGTGATTCGCTGATCCGCGATCGCATTCGGAATGTTGTTATTGTGCTTTAAAAGCATAACCCGTGGATATAATCTGCGACTCGAGGAAAGCTCAAACGTGAGGCAGAACAACACACATGCCTTAACTCTATGTCATCTACGAAAGAAGGTGCAAAGAGCTCTAAACTCAAGACTAAACTCTTGCTCAGAAGAAGACATTCCCCAAACCGTCGGACGGCCGTAACACACCGGCCGGCGAACGGGGGAGAGCTCGTCGACTGGTTCGAGTTTAGCTCCCTGGTTGATCCTGCCAGTAGTTATATGCTTGTCTCAAAGATTAAGCCATGCATGTCTCAGTGCAAGCCGTATTAAGGCGATACCGCGAATGGCTCAATATATCAGTTTTGGTTCCTTAGATCTTACTCAGTTACTTGGATAACTGTGGTAATTCTAGAGCTAATACATGCAATCAGAACTCTGACCAGTGATGGGATGAGTGCTTTTATTAGATCAAAACCAATCGACGGAGGGCCTCGCGTCCGAAGTCGTTAATTTTGATGAATCTGGATAACTTTTGCCGATCGCACGGTCCAGTACCGGCGACGCATCTTTCAAATGTCTGCCTTATCAACTTTCGATGGTAGTTTCTGCGACTACCATGGTTGTCACGGGTAACGGGGAATCAGGGTTCGATTCCGGAGAGGGAGCCTGAGAAACGGCTACCACATCCAAGGAAGGCAGCAGGCGCGCAAATTACCCACTCCCGGCACGGGGAGGTAGTGACGAAAAATAACGATACGGGACTCTTACGAGGCCTCGTAATCGGAATGAGTACACTTTAAATATTTTAACGAGGAACAATTGGAGGGCAAGTCTGGTGCCAGCAGCCGCGGTAATTCCAGCTCCAATAGCGTATACTAAAATTGTTGCGGTTAAAAAGCTCGTAGTTGCATTTGTGCGCCGCGCTGTCGGTGCACCGCATCCGCGGTGATACTGACACGTTTGCGGAGCATATCGTCGGTGAGCCGGCGGTAACACGCCGGTTCAATATCAAAAATCCTATCGCGGTGCTCTTTATTGAGTGTCGAGGTGGGCCGACAATTTTACTTTGAACAAATTAGAGTGCTCAAAGCGGGCTCAAAATGCTGCTTGAATATTTCGTGCATGGAATAATAGAATATGATCTCGGTTCTATTTTGTTGGTTTTCAGAACTCCGAGGTAATGATTAATAGGGATAACTGGGGGCATTCGTATTGCGACGTTAGAGGTGAAATTCTTGGATCGTCGCAAGACGAACATCAGCGAAAGCATTTGCCAAAGGTGTTTTCATCAATCAAGAACGAAAGTTAGAGGTTCGAAGGCGATTAGATACCGCCCTAGTTCTAACCGTAAATATGTCATCTAGCGATCCGCCGACGTTACTACAATGGCTCGGCGGGCAGCTTCCGGGAAACCAAAGATTTTGGACTCCGGGGGGAGTATGGTTGCAAAGCTGAAACTTAAAGGAATTGACGGAAGGGCACCACCAGGAGTGGAGCCTGCGGCTTAATTTGACTCAACACGGGAAATCTCACCAGGCCCGGACACCGGAAGGATTGACAGATTAACAGCTCTTTCTTGATTCGGTGGGTGGTGGTGCATGGCCGTTCTTAGTTGGTGGAGCGATTTGTCTGGTTAATTCCGGTAACGAACGAGACTCTAGCCTGCTAAATAGGCGTCGTCATTTCGGTGTGCATGGCTTCGGTCACGCAACTCACTGGCGACGTATTAAAATTCTTCTTAGAGGGACCGGCGGTTTCGAGCCGCACGAGATTGAGCAATAACAGGTCTGTGATGCCCTTAGATGTCCTGGGCCGCACGCGCGCTACACTGAAGGAATCAACATGTTCTCCCTGGCCTAAAGGCCCGGGCAACCCGTTGAAACTCCTTCGTGCTGGGGATTGGGGTTTGCAATTATCCCCCATAAACGAGGAATTCCTAGTAAGCGCGAGTCATAAGCTCGCGTTGATTACGTCCCTGCCCTTTGTACACACCGCCCGTCGCTACTACCGATTGAATGATTTAGTGAGGTCTTCGGACCGACACGCGGTGGCTTCACGGCCGTTGGCGTCGTTGGGAAGTTGACCAAACTTGATCATTTAGAGGAAGTAAAAGTCGTAACAAGGTTTCCGTAGGGGAACCTGCGGAAGGATCATTAACGTTGTGAAACACGGCAGTTTGCGCTGTACGTGTCCATCCAAAGTTATGAATCACATACCAAACACACACAGGCTACTTCGAAAGGAGAGCTTCGTCACGTCTGGCCGCGCTAGGTTTTGAAGGGTGAAAAATCCGCACCCCGAGTCTGCGCGCGCCGGACGTGTTCGTGAACTAAACAAAACTAAAACCACGGTTTAGAGTGAAGAGCGGTGGTCGGGAGTGCTCCCTTCCCCCTCGACGTTCTAAGAGATTTTTTTTAATTTTTTTTTTAAATCAAAACTGTACCTTGAAAACTATTACCCTGGACGGTGGATCACTTGGCTCGCGGGTCGATGAAGAACGCAGTTAACTGCGCGTCATAGTGTGAACTGCAGGACACATTTGAACATCGACATTTCGAACGCACATTGCGGTCCGTGGATACACATCCAGGACCACTCCTGTCTGAGGGCCGGCTGCATAAAAACAAAACCACATTGCGCGTAAGCTTGCTGCGTCGCGCTATTGGCGGTTCTCGCGTTAGCGCGGGTCCGTTCAAAAATTGTGTAAACATTGCACGTTGCGCTGAAACAGAGCTGACCTCTGATCGCTAGTTTTTTTGTGCCAACACACGATGTGCTCATTTATGGTGCGTGTTGCGTTTTTGGCGTAGAAAGCTGGCTTTCTTGAGATGCTCATTCGGGGCCGTAGGCGGACTCGACGTCCGAAGGGCGCGTCGTCGTCGGCGGCTAACGCCGTCGCGGCGCGTCGTGACGGATATCGTGTCTGCCTCCCATTTTATACGTTGGCCTCAGATCAGGGAGGATTACCCGCCGAATTTAAGCATATTAGTAAGCGGAGGAAAAGAAACTAACTAGGATTTCCTTAGTAGCGGCGAGCGAACAGGAAATAGCCCAGCACTGAATCCCGCCGTTGTAACGGCGGCGGGAGATGTGGTGTTCGGGAGGTTCCGCTTTCTTGTCGTCGTCCACTCCTGTCCAAGTTCGTCTTGAACGGGGCCCATTTCCCACAGAGGGTGCCAGGCCCGTAGCGACGGAGGACGGCGGCGAGAGGGACTCTCCTCAGAGTCGGGTTGCTTGAGAGTGCAGCCCTAAGTGGGTGGTAAACTCCATCTAAGGCTAAATATTACCGCGAGACCGATAGCGAACAAGTACCGTGAGGGAAAGTTGAAAAGAACTTTGAAGAGAGAGTTCAACAGTACGTGAAACCGCTCAGGGGTAAACCTGCGAAACTCGAATGAACGAACGGGGAGATTCACCGCTATTCGGCGGCGTGGCGGCGCGCTCTCGATGCCATCGGCTTCGGTCGAGCGGTACGGGGTGCGCCGTTTCGACGTTCGCCGACGGCGTGCACTTCTCCCTTAGTAATGCATCGCGACCCGTTCGATGTCGGTCTAAGCGCCGTTCGGGAGTCGATGTCGCACCTCTCGGGGCGCGGCGTCGACCGTGACGGTCGCCGACCGGCTGTCGGACGGTATTTTGACGGATCGCGCACGCGTTAACGCGCGTCCGGCCCGACGCAAGGCGTTCGTCGTCCATTCCCGTCCTGCCCGAGCGCGGGCGGGGGTGCGGCGCGCCTGTCGTCGCAGCCGTGCTGTCTCGGACTGTGCGCGCACCGTGTCTGCGATGATTCAGTTTCGGGCACTCGCAGGACCCGTCTTGAAACACGGACCAAGGAGTCTAGCATGTGTGCGAGTCATTGAGTAAAATGTCTAAACTGAAAGGCGCAACGAAAGTGAAGGTGGACGCTCGCCGTCCGCTCAGGGAGGATGGCGCGCCGATCTCGGTCGGCCGCCCGCACTCCCGAGGCGTCTCGTTTCCAATCAGAGATTGCAGGCGCGCTCTGAGCACAGATGCTGGGACCCGAAAGATGGTGAACTATGCCTGGTCAGGTCGAAGTCAGGGGAAACCCTGATGGAGGACCGTAGCGATTCTGACGTGCAAATCGATCGTCGGAACTGGGTATAGGGGCGAAAGACTAATCGAACCATCTAGTAGCTGGTTCCGTCCGAAGTTTCCCTCAGGATAGCTGGCGTCGATTTGAACAGTCTCATCCGGTAAAGCGAATGATTAGAGGCATTGGGGTCGAAACGACTTCAACCTATTCTCAAACTTTAAATGGGTGAGAACTCCGGCTTACTCGAACGATGAAGCCGGAGATCTGATGACGGTGCCAAGTGGGCCAATTTTGGTAAGCAGAACTGGCGCTGTGGGATGAACCAAACGTAGTGTTAAGGCGCCCAAAAAACGCTCATGGGACACCATGAAAGGCGTTGGTCGCTCATGACAGCAGGACGGTGGCCATGGAAGTCGGAATCCGCTAAGGAGTGTGCAACGACTCACCTGCCGAAGCAACCAGCCCTGAAAATGGATGGCGCTGAAGCGTTTTGCCTATACACTACCGTTACCGGCATGTGCGTTACGTTCACGTAACATTAAGCCGTAACGAGTAGGACGTGCGCGGCGGTGAGCGCAGAAGGGTCTGGGCGTGAGCCCGCCTGGAGCCGCCGTCGGTGCAGATCTTGGTGGTAGTAGCAAATACTCCAGCGAGGCCCTGGAGGACTGACGTGGAGAAGGGTTTCGCGTGAACAGTAGTTGCTCGCGAGTCAGTCGATCCTAAGCTCAAGGAGAAATCTTATGTCGATGCGGCGTGTTTATCTGATAAATAACGCCCTTTGAGCGAAAGGGAATCCGGTTCCTATTCCGGAACCCGGCAGCGGAACCGTTTCAATAATCGTTCGCTCGTTTCAACGCGAGCGTTCGACGGGGTAACCCAAAGTGGCCTGAAGACGCCGCCGAGAGGTTCGGGAAGAGTTTTCTTTTCTGCCTGAGCGTTCGAGTTCCATGGAATCCTATAGAAGGGAGATATGGTTCGGAACGCGAAGAGCACCGCATTTGCGGCGGTGTCCGGATACTCTCTGCGGACCTTGAAAATTCAGGTGAGGGATGTACGTGGAGATGTCGCGCCGGTTCGTACCCATATCCGCAGCAGGTCTCCAAGGTGAAGAGCCTC
>OX382215.1:1317500-1332500 GCA_947507515.1 Eulithis testata | reverse complement strand
TATTGAAAAGATTTTAGATAAATTAAACATGACGAATACACTGCAATTTACCTATTGAATTTTAATAAAACCATAAATCAAACTTAATTTCCGTAATAACTAACTGGATAACTGTAAATAACTACTGACGAATATAATTTTATTGTCTAACACAAGATTCTACATCACTAGTGTACCAAGTATTTTCTATTTTTAATTACCTTTTTTGGTGTATAATAAATTTGTATCACCAAACATGACTACAAACTTACAAACACCGCTACCGTTTTTTGGTCGGTGGTTAATAAAACCAGTCTTATCTGAACTACAAAACACGCTTTGTATAATAAAAAAAAAACATTACTAGTTTCTTTTAAATTATTACTTTTATTAGAACAAAATTATAGGGAACTCAATCACCATTCATTAGGTAAAGCGTGTTGAAAATTATATAAATTAACAAAAACTATTATTTTGCAAATTGAATCGTTCCTCCTCGATAAATCTACAAAGTTTGAATTAAATCTGGCAGTCCAAAGGAGTCGGTTACAAGCAAACATACAAGTGAAGCTAATAATAAAGAAAGCGTGTAATAAAAACGGTTTTGGTGTGTCTATACAAAGCCCTATCATATTATGATACCCCACTTTATATTTTTGTACCACTTTTACTCCCTCATAACTTTTTATCCGATTCACTACAAACCAGTAAAACTTGAAGAGTACTTACTATCAGGATAAGCGGTTCAAAAGATCTCGTCGAACAAACATAGGTACAGAGCATTTTTTGAGTATCCAGTGCCTGCTTATTGATAAACAGATAAAATCTCTCTGACACAGAAATACTGTGGCACTGCCACCACTGAAGCCAAGTTTTTTGATGATTCTGAAGTCTTTTGTAGGTATTCTTCTCCTCTATCTGGACAAACTATCTAAGAAAGACTGTCTGTTTCTATGCTGGTTACTAGGATTTTAGCACCTTTTCGCGTACTCTCTCATATTACTTGGGCCAGTGGATATTATTGATCGCACATACACATTTTTTATAAGCACTTTTCCAAGAACACAGCTACATACACACAACACACGTAGGTGCATATAACAAGAAAAATATCAATTTTACGTAAACAGCAAAAAAAAAGCCTGCCGGCAGCCGGCACAGACGTTTTATGTGAAATTCAAAAACGTTCGTACATACATAGCGGTCAGAATCATGCCAATACCCTCCTGTTTGCTGCGCAAAATGAATTTTATTTTTGAACTAGCAAATTTTTTTTTTTTTTTTTTTTTTTTTTTTTTTTTTTTTTTTTTTTTTAATTAATGATGTACGTGCAGGTACATGCGCAAAATGGAAAATTAATAATTCTATCTCGATGAAAGGAAAATTTAGCTGGCCGTTGTAGGATGAAAAATTCTGACAATGATTCTATTTCATGCATTATTTAAAAATTTGCATTTTTTTTGGCCTTCTCTCTATTTTTATTAAAAAAAAATAATAATAATAACTCAGTTTAATTGTACCTAGTGATAGGAAAGTTTCTTGAATTTCAATTAACAAGTTTTAGATCTCTTATTTGTCAGCATGTATGGAAAGTGATAAAACTAGCTAGTGTCGATTTAGGGGATATAAAAAGTAATAATAAAAAAAAAAAAAAACAGCTTTCTTCATTATTTCTGCGCAAGCTACACTTGAAGGCACTACGCGACAGTAAACCATATTTTGAAAATATAAAGTTTTTTCAGTAATCAATTTTTTTTTTTTTAATTAGGTACTCAATTTATTAGTTTTTTTTTAATGAATTTTCTAGTAAAAATAAAATAATCGCGGAAAGCCGTAAAATAACAATATTCAATCAAACAACGGTGCCAATTCCATCGGTTACCTACTCAAAAATTAGTGGAGATTAGGGTAAAAAGTAATACACTTTTTTTTTTTTTTTTGTTTTTTTCTTTTGTTTTTTCGTTATTTCTGCACAAGCTACGCTCGAAGGGACGACAGTAACCCATAATATATTGAAAATTTAAAGTTTTTTTTTTTTTTTTTTTTTTTTTTTTTTTTGTTGTTTTTCCCCAGACGGTTAAAGTATGCGCACGCGCACGGCTGCGGCCTTTGCCTAAGCCGTGCGCATTGCGCACACCTTAACCGTTCGGCTTATTGCCACTCAAAAATAGGGTTAAAACGCGCTCAGCGTGCTCAGTGTGCCGGAGAGGACGGCGGCGGCGCACGTGAGAGAAAGAAAAAAAAAAAAAAACAAAAAAAAAAAAAGTTCTGTTTTTGACTTAGTGGTTATGGCATTGTGCGGTGGGACATATTAGATGAAGGGTGTTGTTCACTTGCGCGCCTGCCTTAACCCGGGGGACGACGATGTGCAAAAGTTGATTTATTTAATATAGTGCTCGTTGCGTGTCAAGTATACGGAACGTGTGTTATAGTGCTGTGTCTTACATGAATAATCCAAAACGTGTGGTGTGAGGCTCAAGGACGACGGTGCAACGATTACATGGTTGCTAACCCGTAGTCTGTGCCTCGCTATCGATCACATGCGTTTTGATATCTTATTTGTGCCCTCGCCAGGGCGCAGAAATAGTGTATTTTGAGTTGCAACGTTTTTCTAACGCTACGACGACACTCTCGGCTCTGGTATGTGTGCGTTGCACACTATCACCTGTAGTGTGTTAGTTCTAGTTGTTTGAATTTCAGCAAGTTTGTAGTTTAGCTGTGGGAACGCCGAAAACGCATCTGTTCGCAGCTCAGAGTGCGGCCTCTGCACGCTCCGGGCGTGATCGTGATTCGCTGATCCGCGATCGCATTCGGAATGTTGTTATTGTGCTTTAAAAGCATAACCCGTGGATATAATCTGCGACTCGAGGAAAGCTCAAACGTGAGGCAGAACAACACACATGCCTTAACTCTATGTCATCTACGAAAGAAGGTGCAAAGAGCTCTAAACTCAAGACTAAACTCTTGCTCAGAAGAAGACATTCCCCAAACCGTCGGACGGCCGTAACACACCGGCCGGCGAACGGGGGAGAGCTCGTCGACTGGTTCGAGTTTAGCTCCCTGGTTGATCCTGCCAGTAGTTATATGCTTGTCTCAAAGATTAAGCCATGCATGTCTCAGTGCAAGCCGTATTAAGGCGATACCGCGAATGGCTCAATATATCAGTTTTGGTTCCTTAGATCTTACTCAGTTACTTGGATAACTGTGGTAATTCTAGAGCTAATACATGCAATCAGAACTCTGACCAGTGATGGGATGAGTGCTTTTATTAGATCAAAACCAATCGACGGAGGGCCTCGCGTCCGAAGTCGTTAATTTTGATGAATCTGGATAACTTTTGCCGATCGCACGGTCCAGTACCGGCGACGCATCTTTCAAATGTCTGCCTTATCAACTTTCGATGGTAGTTTCTGCGACTACCATGGTTGTCACGGGTAACGGGGAATCAGGGTTCGATTCCGGAGAGGGAGCCTGAGAAACGGCTACCACATCCAAGGAAGGCAGCAGGCGCGCAAATTACCCACTCCCGGCACGGGGAGGTAGTGACGAAAAATAACGATACGGGACTCTTACGAGGCCTCGTAATCGGAATGAGTACACTTTAAATATTTTAACGAGGAACAATTGGAGGGCAAGTCTGGTGCCAGCAGCCGCGGTAATTCCAGCTCCAATAGCGTATACTAAAATTGTTGCGGTTAAAAAGCTCGTAGTTGCATTTGTGCGCCGCGCTGTCGGTGCACCGCATCCGCGGTGATACTGACACGTTTGCGGAGCATATCGTCGGTGAGCCGGCGGTAACACGCCGGTTCAATATCAAAAATCCTATCGCGGTGCTCTTTATTGAGTGTCGAGGTGGGCCGACAATTTTACTTTGAACAAATTAGAGTGCTCAAAGCGGGCTCAAAATGCTGCTTGAATATTTCGTGCATGGAATAATAGAATATGATCTCGGTTCTATTTTGTTGGTTTTCAGAACTCCGAGGTAATGATTAATAGGGATAACTGGGGGCATTCGTATTGCGACGTTAGAGGTGAAATTCTTGGATCGTCGCAAGACGAACATCAGCGAAAGCATTTGCCAAAGGTGTTTTCATCAATCAAGAACGAAAGTTAGAGGTTCGAAGGCGATTAGATACCGCCCTAGTTCTAACCGTAAATATGTCATCTAGCGATCCGCCGACGTTACTACAATGGCTCGGCGGGCAGCTTCCGGGAAACCAAAGATTTTGGACTCCGGGGGGAGTATGGTTGCAAAGCTGAAACTTAAAGGAATTGACGGAAGGGCACCACCAGGAGTGGAGCCTGCGGCTTAATTTGACTCAACACGGGAAATCTCACCAGGCCCGGACACCGGAAGGATTGACAGATTAACAGCTCTTTCTTGATTCGGTGGGTGGTGGTGCATGGCCGTTCTTAGTTGGTGGAGCGATTTGTCTGGTTAATTCCGGTAACGAACGAGACTCTAGCCTGCTAAATAGGCGTCGTCATTTCGGTGTGCATGGCTTCGGTCACGCAACTCACTGGCGACGTATTAAAATTCTTCTTAGAGGGACCGGCGGTTTCGAGCCGCACGAGATTGAGCAATAACAGGTCTGTGATGCCCTTAGATGTCCTGGGCCGCACGCGCGCTACACTGAAGGAATCAACATGTTCTCCCTGGCCTAAAGGCCCGGGCAACCCGTTGAAACTCCTTCGTGCTGGGGATTGGGGTTTGCAATTATCCCCCATAAACGAGGAATTCCTAGTAAGCGCGAGTCATAAGCTCGCGTTGATTACGTCCCTGCCCTTTGTACACACCGCCCGTCGCTACTACCGATTGAATGATTTAGTGAGGTCTTCGGACCGACACGCGGTGGCTTCACGGCCGTTGGCGTCGTTGGGAAGTTGACCAAACTTGATCATTTAGAGGAAGTAAAAGTCGTAACAAGGTTTCCGTAGGGGAACCTGCGGAAGGATCATTAACGTTGTGAAACACGGCAGTTTGCGCTGTACGTGTCCATCCAAAGTTATGAATCACATACCAAACACACACAGGCTACTTCGAAAGGAGAGCTTCGTCACGTCTGGCCGCGCTAGGTTTTGAAGGGTGAAAAATCCGCACCCCGAGTCTGCGCGCGCCGGACGTGTTCGTGAACTAAACAAAACTAAAACCACGGTTTAGAGTGAAGAGCGGTGGTCGGGAGTGCTCCCTTCCCCCTCGACGTTCTAAGAGATTTTTTTTAATTTTTTTTTTAAATCAAAACTGTACCTTGAAAACTATTACCCTGGACGGTGGATCACTTGGCTCGCGGGTCGATGAAGAACGCAGTTAACTGCGCGTCATAGTGTGAACTGCAGGACACATTTGAACATCGACATTTCGAACGCACATTGCGGTCCGTGGATACACATCCAGGACCACTCCTGTCTGAGGGCCGGCTGCATAAAAACAAAACCACATTGCGCGTAAGCTTGCTGCGTCGCGCTATTGGCGGTTCTCGCGTTAGCGCGGGTCCGTTCAAAAATTGTGTAAACATTGCACGTTGCGCTGAAACAGAGCTGACCTCTGATCGCTAGTTTTTTTGTGCCAACACACGATGTGCTCATTTATGGTGCGTGTTGCGTTTTTGGCGTAGAAAGCTGGCTTTCTTGAGATGCTCATTCGGGGCCGTAGGCGGACTCGACGTCCGAAGGGCGCGTCGTCGTCGGCGGCTAACGCCGTCGCGGCGCGTCGTGACGGATATCGTGTCTGCCTCCCATTTTATACGTTGGCCTCAGATCAGGGAGGATTACCCGCCGAATTTAAGCATATTAGTAAGCGGAGGAAAAGAAACTAACTAGGATTTCCTTAGTAGCGGCGAGCGAACAGGAAATAGCCCAGCACTGAATCCCGCCGTTGTAACGGCGGCGGGAGATGTGGTGTTCGGGAGGTTCCGCTTTCTTGTCGTCGTCCACTCCTGTCCAAGTTCGTCTTGAACGGGGCCCATTTCCCACAGAGGGTGCCAGGCCCGTAGCGACGGAGGACGGCGGCGAGAGGGACTCTCCTCAGAGTCGGGTTGCTTGAGAGTGCAGCCCTAAGTGGGTGGTAAACTCCATCTAAGGCTAAATATTACCGCGAGACCGATAGCGAACAAGTACCGTGAGGGAAAGTTGAAAAGAACTTTGAAGAGAGAGTTCAACAGTACGTGAAACCGCTCAGGGGTAAACCTGCGAAACTCGAATGAACGAACGGGGAGATTCACCGCTATTCGGCGGCGTGGCGGCGCGCTCTCGATGCCATCGGCTTCGGTCGAGCGGTACGGGGTGCGCCGTTTCGACGTTCGCCGACGGCGTGCACTTCTCCCTTAGTAATGCATCGCGACCCGTTCGATGTCGGTCTAAGCGCCGTTCGGGAGTCGATGTCGCACCTCTCGGGGCGCGGCGTCGACCGTGACGGTCGCCGACCGGCTGTCGGACGGTATTTTGACGGATCGCGCACGCGTTAACGCGCGTCCGGCCCGACGCAAGGCGTTCGTCGTCCATTCCCGTCCTGCCCGAGCGCGGGCGGGGGTGCGGCGCGCCTGTCGTCGCAGCCGTGCTGTCTCGGACTGTGCGCGCACCGTGTCTGCGATGATTCAGTTTCGGGCACTCGCAGGACCCGTCTTGAAACACGGACCAAGGAGTCTAGCATGTGTGCGAGTCATTGAGTAAAATGTCTAAACTGAAAGGCGCAACGAAAGTGAAGGTGGACGCTCGCCGTCCGCTCAGGGAGGATGGCGCGCCGATCTCGGTCGGCCGCCCGCACTCCCGAGGCGTCTCGTTTCCAATCAGAGATTGCAGGCGCGCTCTGAGCACAGATGCTGGGACCCGAAAGATGGTGAACTATGCCTGGTCAGGTCGAAGTCAGGGGAAACCCTGATGGAGGACCGTAGCGATTCTGACGTGCAAATCGATCGTCGGAACTGGGTATAGGGGCGAAAGACTAATCGAACCATCTAGTAGCTGGTTCCGTCCGAAGTTTCCCTCAGGATAGCTGGCGTCGATTTGAACAGTCTCATCCGGTAAAGCGAATGATTAGAGGCATTGGGGTCGAAACGACTTCAACCTATTCTCAAACTTTAAATGGGTGAGAACTCCGGCTTACTCGAACGATGAAGCCGGAGATCTGATGACGGTGCCAAGTGGGCCAATTTTGGTAAGCAGAACTGGCGCTGTGGGATGAACCAAACGTAGTGTTAAGGCGCCCAAAAAACGCTCATGGGACACCATGAAAGGCGTTGGTCGCTCATGACAGCAGGACGGTGGCCATGGAAGTCGGAATCCGCTAAGGAGTGTGCAACGACTCACCTGCCGAAGCAACCAGCCCTGAAAATGGATGGCGCTGAAGCGTTTTGCCTATACACTACCGTTACCGGCATGTGCGTTACGTTCACGTAACATTAAGCCGTAACGAGTAGGACGTGCGCGGCGGTGAGCGCAGAAGGGTCTGGGCGTGAGCCCGCCTGGAGCCGCCGTCGGTGCAGATCTTGGTGGTAGTAGCAAATACTCCAGCGAGGCCCTGGAGGACTGACGTGGAGAAGGGTTTCGCGTGAACAGTAGTTGCTCGCGAGTCAGTCGATCCTTAGAGGGACCGGCGGTTTCGAGCCGCACGAGATTGAGCAATAACAGGTCTGTGATGCCCTTAGATGTCCTGGGCCGCACGCGCGCTACACTGAAGGAATCAACATGTTCTCCCTGGCCTAAAGGCCCGGGCAACCCGTTGAAACTCCTTCGTGCTGGGGATTGGGGTTTGCAATTATCCCCCATAAACGAGGAATTCCTAGTAAGCGCGAGTCATAAGCTCGCGTTGATTACGTCCCTGCCCTTTGTACACACCGCCCGTCGCTACTACCGATTGAATGATTTAGTGAGGTCTTCGGACCGACACGCGGTGGCTTCACGGCCGTTGGCGTCGTTGGGAAGTTGACCAAACTTGATCATTTAGAGGAAGTAAAAGTCGTAACAAGGTTTCCGTAGGGGAACCTGCGGAAGGATCATTAACGTTGTGAAACACGGCAGTTTGCGCTGTACGTGTCCATCCAAAGTTATGAATCACATACCAAACACACACAGGCTACTTCGAAAGGAGAGCTTCGTCACGTCTGGCCGCGCTAGGTTTTGAAGGGTGAAAAATCCGCACCCCGAGTCTGCGCGCGCCGGACGTGTTCGTGAACTAAACAAAACTAAAACCACGGTTTAGAGTGAAGAGCGGTGGTCGGGAGTGCTCCCTTCCCCCTCGACGTTCTAAGAGATTTTTTTTAATTTTTTTTTTAAATCAAAACTGTACCTTGAAAACTATTACCCTGGACGGTGGATCACTTGGCTCGCGGGTCGATGAAGAACGCAGTTAACTGCGCGTCATAGTGTGAACTGCAGGACACATTTGAACATCGACATTTCGAACGCACATTGCGGTCCGTGGATACACATCCAGGACCACTCCTGTCTGAGGGCCGGCTGCATAAAAACAAAACCACATTGCGCGTAAGCTTGCTGCGTCGCGCTATTGGCGGTTCTCGCGTTAGCGCGGGTCCGTTCAAAAATTGTGTAAACATTGCACGTTGCGCTGAAACAGAGCTGACCTCTGATCGCTAGTTTTTTTGTGCCAACACACGATGTGCTCATTTATGGTGCGTGTTGCGTTTTTGGCGTAGAAAGCTGGCTTTCTTGAGATGCTCATTCGGGGCCGTAGGCGGACTCGACGTCCGAAGGGCGCGTCGTCGTCGGCGGCTAACGCCGTCGCGGCGCGTCGTGACGGATATCGTGTCTGCCTCCCATTTTATACGTTGGCCTCAGATCAGGGAGGATTACCCGCCGAATTTAAGCATATTAGTAAGCGGAGGAAAAGAAACTAACTAGGATTTCCTTAGTAGCGGCGAGCGAACAGGAAATAGCCCAGCACTGAATCCCGCCGTTGTAACGGCGGCGGGAGATGTGGTGTTCGGGAGGTTCCGCTTTCTTGTCGTCGTCCACTCCTGTCCAAGTTCGTCTTGAACGGGGCCCATTTCCCACAGAGGGTGCCAGGCCCGTAGCGACGGAGGACGGCGGCGAGAGGGACTCTCCTCAGAGTCGGGTTGCTTGAGAGTGCAGCCCTAAGTGGGTGGTAAACTCCATCTAAGGCTAAATATTACCGCGAGACCGATAGCGAACAAGTACCGTGAGGGAAAGTTGAAAAGAACTTTGAAGAGAGAGTTCAACAGTACGTGAAACCGCTCAGGGGTAAACCTGCGAAACTCGAATGAACGAACGGGGAGATTCACCGCTATTCGGCGGCGTGGCGGCGCGCTCTCGATGCCATCGGCTTCGGTCGAGCGGTACGGGGTGCGCCGTTTCGACGTTCGCCGACGGCGTGCACTTCTCCCTTAGTAATGCATCGCGACCCGTTCGATGTCGGTCTAAGCGCCGTTCGGGAGTCGATGTCGCACCTCTCGGGGCGCGGCGTCGACCGTGACGGTCGCCGACCGGCTGTCGGACGGTATTTTGACGGATCGCGCACGCGTTAACGCGCGTCCGGCCCGACGCAAGGCGTTCGTCGTCCATTCCCGTCCTGCCCGAGCGCGGGCGGGGGTGCGGCGCGCCTGTCGTCGCAGCCGTGCTGTCTCGGACTGTGCGCGCACCGTGTCTGCGATGATTCAGTTTCGGGCACTCGCAGGACCCGTCTTGAAACACGGACCAAGGAGTCTAGCATGTGTGCGAGTCATTGAGTAAAATGTCTAAACTGAAAGGCGCAACGAAAGTGAAGGTGGACGCTCGCCGTCCGCTCAGGGAGGATGGCGCGCCGATCTCGGTCGGCCGCCCGCACTCCCGAGGCGTCTCGTTTCCAATCAGAGATTGCAGGCGCGCTCTGAGCACAGATGCTGGGACCCGAAAGATGGTGAACTATGCCTGGTCAGGTCGAAGTCAGGGGAAACCCTGATGGAGGACCGTAGCGATTCTGACGTGCAAATCGATCGTCGGAACTGGGTATAGGGGCGAAAGACTAATCGAACCATCTAGTAGCTGGTTCCGTCCGAAGTTTCCCTCAGGATAGCTGGCGTCGATTTGAACAGTCTCATCCGGTAAAGCGAATGATTAGAGGCATTGGGGTCGAAACGACTTCAACCTATTCTCAAACTTTAAATGGGTGAGAACTCCGGCTTACTCGAACGATGAAGCCGGAGATCTGATGACGGTGCCAAGTGGGCCAATTTTGGTAAGCAGAACTGGCGCTGTGGGATGAACCAAACGTAGTGTTAAGGCGCCCAAAAAACGCTCATGGGACACCATGAAAGGCGTTGGTCGCTCATGACAGCAGGACGGTGGCCATGGAAGTCGGAATCCGCTAAGGAGTGTGCAACGACTCACCTGCCGAAGCAACCAGCCCTGAAAATGGATGGCGCTGAAGCGTTTTGCCTATACACTACCGTTACCGGCATGTGCGTTACGTTCACGTAACATTAAGCCGTAACGAGTAGGACGTGCGCGGCGGTGAGCGCAGAAGGGTCTGGGCGTGAGCCCGCCTGGAGCCGCCGTCGGTGCAGATCTTGGTGGTAGTAGCAAATACTCCAGCGAGGCCCTGGAGGACTGACGTGGAGAAGGGTTTCGCGTGAACAGTAGTTGCTCGCGAGTCAGTCGATCCTAAGCTCAAGGAGAAATCTTATGTCGATGCGGCGTGTTTATCTGATAAATAACGCCCTTTGAGCGAAAGGGAATCCGGTTCCTATTCCGGAACCCGGCAGCGGAACCGTTTCAATAATCGTTCGCTCGTTTCAACGCGAGCGTTCGACGGGGTAACCCAAAGTGGCCTGAAGACGCCGCCGAGAGGTTCGGGAAGAGTTTTCTTTTCTGCCTGAGCGTTCGAGTTCCATGGAATCCTATAGAAGGGAGATATGGTTCGGAACGCGAAGAGCACCGCATTTGCGGCGGTGTCCGGATACTCTCTGCGGACCTTGAAAATTCAGGTGAGGGATGTACGTGGAGATGTCGCGCCGGTTCGTACCCATATCCGCAGCAGGTCTCCAAGGTGAAGAGCCTCTAGTCGATAGAATAATGTAGGTAAGGGAAGTCGGCAAATTGGATCCGTAACTTCGGAATAAGGATTGGCTCTGAGGACCGGGGTGTGTCGGGTTTGGGAGGGAAGCGGATGCGGCCTGTGCCGGGCCTGGTCGATGCCTCCCCTCGGGGGGGCTGAATCCGGACTCGCGTACCGGCCTTCCGCGGATCTCCCTAGCCATGGGGCCGCGTCGGCTTCGGTCGGCGCGCGCCTTTACGACCGCCGTTCAACGGTCAACTCAGAACTGGCACGGACAAGGGGAATCCGACTGTCTAATTAAAACAAAGCATTGCGATGGCCCTCGCGGGTGTTGACACTCCGGGGGGAGTATGGTTGCAAAGCTGAAACTTAAAGGAATTGACGGAAGGGCACCACCAGGAGTGGAGCCTGCGGCTTAATTTGACTCAACACGGGAAATCTCACCAGGCCCGGACACCGGAAGGATTGACAGATTAACAGCTCTTTCTTGATTCGGTGGGTGGTGGTGCATGGCCGTTCTTAGTTGGTGGAGCGATTTGTCTGGTTAATTCCGGTAACGAACGAGACTCTAGCCTGCTAAATAGGCGTCGTCATTTCGGTGTGCATGGCTTCGGTCACGCAACTCACTGGCGACGTATTAAAATTCTTCTTAGAGGGACCGGCGGTTTCGAGCCGCACGAGATTGAGCAATAACAGGTCTGTGATGCCCTTAGATGTCCTGGGCCGCACGCGCGCTACACTGAAGGAATCAACATGTTCTCCCTGGCCTAAAGGCCCGGGCAACCCGTTGAAACTCCTTCGTGCTGGGGATTGGGGTTTGCAATTATCCCCCATAAACGAGGAATTCCTAGTAAGCGCGAGTCATAAGCTCGCGTTGATTACGTCCCTGCCCTTTGTACACACCGCCCGTCGCTACTACCGATTGAATGATTTAGTGAGGTCTTCGGACCGACACGCGGTGGCTTCACGGCCGTTGGCGTCGTTGGGAAGTTGACCAAACTTGATCATTTAGAGGAAGTAAAAGTCGTAACAAGGTTTCCGTAGGGGAACCTGCGGAAGGATCATTAACGTTGTGAAACACGGCAGTTTGCGCTGTACGTGTCCATCCAAAGTTATGAATCACATACCAAACACACACAGGCTACTTCGAAAGGAGAGCTTCGTCACGTCTGGCCGCGCTAGGTTTTGAAGGGTGAAAAATCCGCACCCCGAGTCTGCGCGCGCCGGACGTGTTCGTGAACTAAACAAAACTAAAACCACGGTTTAGAGTGAAGAGCGGTGGTCGGGAGTGCTCCCTTCCCCCTCGACGTTCTAAGAGATTTTTTTTAATTTTTTTTTTAAATCAAAACTGTACCTTGAAAACTATTACCCTGGACGGTGGATCACTTGGCTCGCGGGTCGATGAAGAACGCAGTTAACTGCGCGTCATAGTGTGAACTGCAGGACACATTTGAACATCGACATTTCGAACGCACATTGCGGTCCGTGGATACACATCCAGGACCACTCCTGTCTGAGGGCCGGCTGCATAAAAACAAAACCACATTGCGCGTAAGCTTGCTGCGTCGCGCTATTGGCGGTTCTCGCGTTAGCGCGGGTCCGTTCAAAAATTGTGTAAACATTGCACGTTGCGCTGAAACAGAGCTGACCTCTGATCGCTAGTTTTTTTGTGCCAACACACGATGTGCTCATTTATGGTGCGTGTTGCGTTTTTGGCGTAGAAAGCTGGCTTTCTTGAGATGCTCATTCGGGGCCGTAGGCGGACTCGACGTCCGAAGGGCGCGTCGTCGTCGGCGGCTAACGCCGTCGCGGCGCGTCGTGACGGATATCGTGTCTGCCTCCCATTTTATACGTTGGCCTCAGATCAGGGAGGATTACCCGCCGAATTTAAGCATATTAGTAAGCGGAGGAAAAGAAACTAACTAGGATTTCCTTAGTAGCGGCGAGCGAACAGGAAATAGCCCAGCACTGAATCCCGCCGTTGTAACGGCGGCGGGAGATGTGGTGTTCGGGAGGTTCCGCTTTCTTGTCGTCGTCCACTCCTGTCCAAGTTCGTCTTGAACGGGGCCCATTTCCCACAGAGGGTGCCAGGCCCGTAGCGACGGAGGACGGCGGCGAGAGGGACTCTCCTCAGAGTCGGGTTGCTTGAGAGTGCAGCCCTAAGTGGGTGGTAAACTCCATCTAAGGCTAAATATTACCGCGAGACCGATAGCGAACAAGTACCGTGAGGGAAAGTTGAAAAGAACTTTGAAGAGAGAGTTCAACAGTACGTGAAACCGCTCAGGGGTAAACCTGCGAAACTCGAATGAACGAACGGGGAGATTCACCGCTATTCGGCGGCGTGGCGGCGCGCTCTCGATGCCATCGGCTTCGGTCGAGCGGTACGGGGTGCGCCGTTTCGACGTTCGCCGACGGCGTGCACTTCTCCCTTAGTAATGCATCGCGACCCGTTCGATGTCGGTCTAAGCGCCGTTCGGGAGTCGATGTCGCACCTCTCGGGGCGCGGCGTCGACCGTGACGGTCGCCGACCGGCTGTCGGACGGTATTTTGACGGATCGCGCACGCGTTAACGCGCGTCCGGCCCGACGCAAGGCGTTCGTCGTCCATTCCCGTCCTGCCCGAGCGCGGGCGGGGGTGCGGCGCGCCTGTCGTCGCAGCCGTGCTGTCTCGGACTGTGCGCGCACCGTGTCTGCGATGATTCAGTTTCGGGCACTCGCAGGACCCGTCTTGAAACACGGACCAAGGAGTCTAGCATGTGTGCGAGTCATTGAGTAAAATGTCTAAACTGAAAGGCGCAACGAAAGTGAAGGTGGACGCTCGCCGTCCGCTCAGGGAGGATGGCGCGCCGATCTCGGTCGGCCGCCCGCACTCCCGAGGCGTCTCGTTTCCAATCAGAGATTGCAGGCGCGCTCTGAGCACAGATGCTGGGACCCGAAAGATGGTGAACTATGCCTGGTCAGGTCGAAGTCAGGGGAAACCCTGATGGAGGACCGTAGCGATTCTGACGTGCAAATCGATCGTCGGAACTGGGTATAGGGGCGAAAGACTAATCGAACCATCTAGTAGCTGGTTCCGTCCGAAGTTTCCCTCAGGATAGCTGGCGTCGATTTGAACAGTCTCATCCGGTAAAGCGAATGATTAGAGGCATTGGGGTCGAAACGACTTCAACCTATTCTCAAACTTTAAATGGGTGAGAACTCCGGCTTACTCGAACGATGAAGCCGGAGATCTGATGACGGTGCCAAGTGGGCCAATTTTGGTAAGCAGAACTGGCGCTGTGGGATGAACCAAACGTAGTGTTAAGGCGCCCAAAAAACGCTCATGGGACACCATGAAAGGCGTTGGTCGCTCATGACAGCAGGACGGTGGCCATGGAAGTCGGAATCCGCTAAGGAGTGTGCAACGACTCACCTGCCGAAGCAACCAGCCCTGAAAATGGATGGCGCTGAAGCGTTTTGCCTATACACTACCGTTACCGGCATGTGCGTTACGTTCACGTAACATTAAGCCGTAACGAGTAGGACGTGCGCGGCGGTGAGCGCAGAAGGGTCTGGGCGTGAGCCCGCCTGGAGCCGCCGTCGGTGCAGATCTTGGTGGTAGTAGCAAATACTCCAGCGAGGCCCTGGAGGACTGACGTGGAGAAGGGTTTCGCGTGAACAGTAGTTGCTCGCGAGTCAGTCGATCCTAAGCTCAAGGAGAAATCTTATGTCGATGCGGCGTGTTTATCTGATAAATAACGCCCTTTGAGCGAAAGGGAATCCGGTTCCTATTCCGGAACCCGGCAGCGGAACCGTTTCAATAATCGTTCGCTCGTTTCAACGCGAGCGTTCGACGGGGTAACCCAAAGTGGCCTGAAGACGCCGCCGAGAGGTTCGGGAAGAGTTTTCTTTTCTGCCTGAGCGTTCGAGTTCCATGGAATCCTATAGAAGGGAGATATGGTTCGGAACGCGAAGAGCACCGCATTTGCGGCGGTGTCCGGATACTCTCTGCGGACCTTGAAAATTCAGGTGAGG
>OX382215.1:1305000-1315000 GCA_947507515.1 Eulithis testata | reverse complement strand
TGATTGCGAAGTTGACCATAAATAAGCGAACAGATGTTAGAAATAAATGCATCTAAGTACATAACAGTTATTGAAAAGATTTTAGATAAATTAAACATGACGAATACACTGCAATTTACCTATTGAATTTTAATAAAACCATAAATCAAACTTAATTTCCGTAATAACTAACTGGATAACTGTAAATAACTACTGACGAATATAATTTTATTGTCTAACACAAGATTCTACATCACTAGTGTACCAAGTATTTTCTATTTTTAATTACCTTTTTTGGTGTATAATAAATTTGTATCACCAAACATGACTACAAACTTACAAACACCGCTACCGTTTTTTGGTCGGTGGTTAATAAAACCAGTCTTATCTGAACTACAAAACACGCTTTGTATAATAAAAAAAAAACATTACTAGTTTCTTTTAAATTATTACTTTTATTAGAACAAAATTATAGGGAACTCAATCACCATTCATTAGGTAAAGCGTGTTGAAAATTATATAAATTAACAAAAACTATTATTTTGCAAATTGAATCGTTCCTCCTCGATAAATCTACAAAGTTTGAATTAAATCTGGCAGTCCAAAGGAGTCGGTTACAAGCAAACATACAAGTGAAGCTAATAATAAAGAAAGCGTGTAATAAAAACGGTTTTGGTGTGTCTATACAAAGCCCTATCATATTATGATACCCCACTTTATATTTTTGTACCACTTTTACTCCCTCATAACTTTTTATCCGATTCACTACAAACCAGTAAAACTTGAAGAGTACTTACTATCAGGATAAGCGGTTCAAAAGATCTCGTCGAACAAACATAGGTACAGAGCATTTTTTGAGTATCCAGTGCCTGCTTATTGATAAACAGATAAAATCTCTCTGACACAGAAATACTGTGGCACTGCCACCACTGAAGCCAAGTTTTTTGATGATTCTGAAGTCTTTTGTAGGTATTCTTCTCCTCTATCTGGACAAACTATCTAAGAAAGACTGTCTGTTTCTATGCTGGTTACTAGGATTTTAGCACCTTTTCGCGTACTCTCTCATATTACTTGGGCCAGTGGATATTATTGATCGCACATACACATTTTTTATAAGCACTTTTCCAAGAACACAGCTACATACACACAACACACGTAGGTGCATATAACAAGAAAAATATCAATTTTACGTAAACAGCAAAAAAAAAGCCTGCCGGCAGCCGGCACAGACGTTTTATGTGAAATTCAAAAACGTTCGTACATACATAGCGGTCAGAATCATGCCAATACCCTCCTGTTTGCTGCGCAAAATGAATTTTATTTTTGAACTAGCAAATTTTTTTTTTTTTTTTTTTTTTTTTTTTTTTTTTTTTTTTTTTTTTAATTAATGATGTACGTGCAGGTACATGCGCAAAATGGAAAATTAATAATTCTATCTCGATGAAAGGAAAATTTAGCTGGCCGTTGTAGGATGAAAAATTCTGACAATGATTCTATTTCATGCATTATTTAAAAATTTGCATTTTTTTTGGCCTTCTCTCTATTTTTATTAAAAAAAAATAATAATAATAACTCAGTTTAATTGTACCTAGTGATAGGAAAGTTTCTTGAATTTCAATTAACAAGTTTTAGATCTCTTATTTGTCAGCATGTATGGAAAGTGATAAAACTAGCTAGTGTCGATTTAGGGGATATAAAAAGTAATAATAAAAAAAAAAAAAAACAGCTTTCTTCATTATTTCTGCGCAAGCTACACTTGAAGGCACTACGCGACAGTAAACCATATTTTGAAAATATAAAGTTTTTTCAGTAATCAATTTTTTTTTTTTTAATTAGGTACTCAATTTATTAGTTTTTTTTTAATGAATTTTCTAGTAAAAATAAAATAATCGCGGAAAGCCGTAAAATAACAATATTCAATCAAACAACGGTGCCAATTCCATCGGTTACCTACTCAAAAATTAGTGGAGATTAGGGTAAAAAGTAATACACTTTTTTTTTTTTTTTTGTTTTTTTCTTTTGTTTTTTCGTTATTTCTGCACAAGCTACGCTCGAAGGGACGACAGTAACCCATAATATATTGAAAATTTAAAGTTTTTTTTTTTTTTTTTTTTTTTTTTTTTTTTGTTGTTTTTCCCCAGACGGTTAAAGTATGCGCACGCGCACGGCTGCGGCCTTTGCCTAAGCCGTGCGCATTGCGCACACCTTAACCGTTCGGCTTATTGCCACTCAAAAATAGGGTTAAAACGCGCTCAGCGTGCTCAGTGTGCCGGAGAGGACGGCGGCGGCGCACGTGAGAGAAAGAAAAAAAAAAAAAAACAAAAAAAAAAAAAGTTCTGTTTTTGACTTAGTGGTTATGGCATTGTGCGGTGGGACATATTAGATGAAGGGTGTTGTTCACTTGCGCGCCTGCCTTAACCCGGGGGACGACGATGTGCAAAAGTTGATTTATTTAATATAGTGCTCGTTGCGTGTCAAGTATACGGAACGTGTGTTATAGTGCTGTGTCTTACATGAATAATCCAAAACGTGTGGTGTGAGGCTCAAGGACGACGGTGCAACGATTACATGGTTGCTAACCCGTAGTCTGTGCCTCGCTATCGATCACATGCGTTTTGATATCTTATTTGTGCCCTCGCCAGGGCGCAGAAATAGTGTATTTTGAGTTGCAACGTTTTTCTAACGCTACGACGACACTCTCGGCTCTGGTATGTGTGCGTTGCACACTATCACCTGTAGTGTGTTAGTTCTAGTTGTTTGAATTTCAGCAAGTTTGTAGTTTAGCTGTGGGAACGCCGAAAACGCATCTGTTCGCAGCTCAGAGTGCGGCCTCTGCACGCTCCGGGCGTGATCGTGATTCGCTGATCCGCGATCGCATTCGGAATGTTGTTATTGTGCTTTAAAAGCATAACCCGTGGATATAATCTGCGACTCGAGGAAAGCTCAAACGTGAGGCAGAACAACACACATGCCTTAACTCTATGTCATCTACGAAAGAAGGTGCAAAGAGCTCTAAACTCTAAAGATTTTAGATAAATTAAACATGACGAATACACTGCAATTTACCTATTGAATTTTAATAAAACCATAAATCAAACTTAATTTCCGTAATAACTAACTGGATAACTGTAAATAACTACTGACGAATATAATTTTATTGTCTAACACAAGATTCTACATCACTAGTGTACCAAGTATTTTCTATTTTTAATTACCTTTTTTGGTGTATAATAAATTTGTATCACCAAACATGACTACAAACTTACAAACACCGCTACCGTTTTTTGGTCGGTGGTTAATAAAACCAGTCTTATCTGAACTACAAAACACGCTTTGTATAATAAAAAAAAAACATTACTAGTTTCTTTTAAATTATTACTTTTATTAGAACAAAATTATAGGGAACTCAATCACCATTCATTAGGTAAAGCGTGTTGAAAATTATATAAATTAACAAAAACTATTATTTTGCAAATTGAATCGTTCCTCCTCGATAAATCTACAAAGTTTGAATTAAATCTGGCAGTCCAAAGGAGTCGGTTACAAGCAAACATACAAGTGAAGCTAATAATAAAGAAAGCGTGTAATAAAAACGGTTTTGGTGTGTCTATACAAAGCCCTATCATATTATGATACCCCACTTTATATTTTTGTACCACTTTTACTCCCTCATAACTTTTTATCCGATTCACTACAAACCAGTAAAACTTGAAGAGTACTTACTATCAGGATAAGCGGTTCAAAAGATCTCGTCGAACAAACATAGGTACAGAGCATTTTTTGAGTATCCAGTGCCTGCTTATTGATAAACAGATAAAATCTCTCTGACACAGAAATACTGTGGCACTGCCACCACTGAAGCCAAGTTTTTTGATGATTCTGAAGTCTTTTGTAGGTATTCTTCTCCTCTATCTGGACAAACTATCTAAGAAAGACTGTCTGTTTCTATGCTGGTTACTAGGATTTTAGCACCTTTTCGCGTACTCTCTCATATTACTTGGGCCAGTGGATATTATTGATCGCACATACACATTTTTTATAAGCACTTTTCCAAGAACACAGCTACATACACACAACACACGTAGGTGCATATAACAAGAAAAATATCAATTTTACGTAAACAGCAAAAAAAAAGCCTGCCGGCAGCCGGCACAGACGTTTTATGTGAAATTCAAAAACGTTCGTACATACATAGCGGTCAGAATCATGCCAATACCCTCCTGTTTGCTGCGCAAAATGAATTTTATTTTTGAACTAGCAAATTTTTTTTTTTTTTTTTTTTTTTTTTTTTTTTTTTTTTTTTTTTTTAATTAATGATGTACGTGCAGGTACATGCGCAAAATGGAAAATTAATAATTCTATCTCGATGAAAGGAAAATTTAGCTGGCCGTTGTAGGATGAAAAATTCTGACAATGATTCTATTTCATGCATTATTTAAAAATTTGCATTTTTTTTGGCCTTCTCTCTATTTTTATTAAAAAAAAATAATAATAATAACTCAGTTTAATTGTACCTAGTGATAGGAAAGTTTCTTGAATTTCAATTAACAAGTTTTAGATCTCTTATTTGTCAGCATGTATGGAAAGTGATAAAACTAGCTAGTGTCGATTTAGGGGATATAAAAAGTAATAATAAAAAAAAAAAAAAACAGCTTTCTTCATTATTTCTGCGCAAGCTACACTTGAAGGCACTACGCGACAGTAAACCATATTTTGAAAATATAAAGTTTTTTCAGTAATCAATTTTTTTTTTTTTAATTAGGTACTCAATTTATTAGTTTTTTTTTAATGAATTTTCTAGTAAAAATAAAATAATCGCGGAAAGCCGTAAAATAACAATATTCAATCAAACAACGGTGCCAATTCCATCGGTTACCTACTCAAAAATTAGTGGAGATTAGGGTAAAAAGTAATACACTTTTTTTTTTTTTTTTGTTTTTTTCTTTTGTTTTTTCGTTATTTCTGCACAAGCTACGCTCGAAGGGACGACAGTAACCCATAATATATTGAAAATTTAAAGTTTTTTTTTTTTTTTTTTTTTTTTTTTTTTTTGTTGTTTTTCCCCAGACGGTTAAAGTATGCGCACGCGCACGGCTGCGGCCTTTGCCTAAGCCGTGCGCATTGCGCACACCTTAACCGTTCGGCTTATTGCCACTCAAAAATAGGGTTAAAACGCGCTCAGCGTGCTCAGTGTGCCGGAGAGGACGGCGGCGGCGCACGTGAGAGAAAGAAAAAAAAAAAAAAACAAAAAAAAAAAAAGTTCTGTTTTTGACTTAGTGGTTATGGCATTGTGCGGTGGGACATATTAGATGAAGGGTGTTGTTCACTTGCGCGCCTGCCTTAACCCGGGGGACGACGATGTGCAAAAGTTGATTTATTTAATATAGTGCTCGTTGCGTGTCAAGTATACGGAACGTGTGTTATAGTGCTGTGTCTTACATGAATAATCCAAAACGTGTGGTGTGAGGCTCAAGGACGACGGTGCAACGATTACATGGTTGCTAACCCGTAGTCTGTGCCTCGCTATCGATCACATGCGTTTTGATATCTTATTTGTGCCCTCGCCAGGGCGCAGAAATAGTGTATTTTGAGTTGCAACGTTTTTCTAACGCTACGACGACACTCTCGGCTCTGGTATGTGTGCGTTGCACACTATCACCTGTAGTGTGTTAGTTCTAGTTGTTTGAATTTCAGCAAGTTTGTAGTTTAGCTGTGGGAACGCCGAAAACGCATCTGTTCGCAGCTCAGAGTGCGGCCTCTGCACGCTCCGGGCGTGATCGTGATTCGCTGATCCGCGATCGCATTCGGAATGTTGTTATTGTGCTTTAAAAGCATAACCCGTGGATATAATCTGCGACTCGAGGAAAGCTCAAACGTGAGGCAGAACAACACACATGCCTTAACTCTATGTCATCTACGAAAGAAGGTGCAAAGAGCTCTAAACTCAAGACTAAACTCTTGCTCAGAAGAAGACATTCCCCAAACCGTCGGACGGCCGTAACACACCGGCCGGCGAACGGGGGAGAGCTCGTCGACTGGTTCGAGTTTAGCTCCCTGGTTGATCCTGCCAGTAGTTATATGCTTGTCTCAAAGATTAAGCCATGCATGTCTCAGTGCAAGCCGTATTAAGGCGATACCGCGAATGGCTCAATATATCAGTTTTGGTTCCTTAGATCTTACTCAGTTACTTGGATAACTGTGGTAATTCTAGAGCTAATACATGCAATCAGAACTCTGACCAGTGATGGGATGAGTGCTTTTATTAGATCAAAACCAATCGACGGAGGGCCTCGCGTCCGAAGTCGTTAATTTTGATGAATCTGGATAACTTTTGCCGATCGCACGGTCCAGTACCGGCGACGCATCTTTCAAATGTCTGCCTTATCAACTTTCGATGGTAGTTTCTGCGACTACCATGGTTGTCACGGGTAACGGGGAATCAGGGTTCGATTCCGGAGAGGGAGCCTGAGAAACGGCTACCACATCCAAGGAAGGCAGCAGGCGCGCAAATTACCCACTCCCGGCACGGGGAGGTAGTGACGAAAAATAACGATACGGGACTCTTACGAGGCCTCGTAATCGGAATGAGTACACTTTAAATATTTTAACGAGGAACAATTGGAGGGCAAGTCTGGTGCCAGCAGCCGCGGTAATTCCAGCTCCAATAGCGTATACTAAAATTGTTGCGGTTAAAAAGCTCGTAGTTGCATTTGTGCGCCGCGCTGTCGGTGCACCGCATCCGCGGTGATACTGACACGTTTGCGGAGCATATCGTCGGTGAGCCGGCGGTAACACGCCGGTTCAATATCAAAAATCCTATCGCGGTGCTCTTTATTGAGTGTCGAGGTGGGCCGACAATTTTACTTTGAACAAATTAGAGTGCTCAAAGCGGGCTCAAAATGCTGCTTGAATATTTCGTGCATGGAATAATAGAATATGATCTCGGTTCTATTTTGTTGGTTTTCAGAACTCCGAGGTAATGATTAATAGGGATAACTGGGGGCATTCGTATTGCGACGTTAGAGGTGAAATTCTTGGATCGTCGCAAGACGAACATCAGCGAAAGCATTTGCCAAAGGTGTTTTCATCAATCAAGAACGAAAGTTAGAGGTTCGAAGGCGATTAGATACCGCCCTAGTTCTAACCGTAAATATGTCATCTAGCGATCCGCCGACGTTACTACAATGGCTCGGCGGGCAGCTTCCGGGAAACCAAAGATTTTGGACTCCGGGGGGAGTATGGTTGCAAAGCTGAAACTTAAAGGAATTGACGGAAGGGCACCACCAGGAGTGGAGCCTGCGGCTTAATTTGACTCAACACGGGAAATCTCACCAGGCCCGGACACCGGAAGGATTGACAGATTAACAGCTCTTTCTTGATTCGGTGGGTGGTGGTGCATGGCCGTTCTTAGTTGGTGGAGCGATTTGTCTGGTTAATTCCGGTAACGAACGAGACTCTAGCCTGCTAAATAGGCGTCGTCATTTCGGTGTGCATGGCTTCGGTCACGCAACTCACTGGCGACGTATTAAAATTCTTCTTAGAGGGACCGGCGGTTTCGAGCCGCACGAGATTGAGCAATAACAGGTCTGTGATGCCCTTAGATGTCCTGGGCCGCACGCGCGCTACACTGAAGGAATCAACATGTTCTCCCTGGCCTAAAGGCCCGGGCAACCCGTTGAAACTCCTTCGTGCTGGGGATTGGGGTTTGCAATTATCCCCCATAAACGAGGAATTCCTAGTAAGCGCGAGTCATAAGCTCGCGTTGATTACGTCCCTGCCCTTTGTACACACCGCCCGTCGCTACTACCGATTGAATGATTTAGTGAGGTCTTCGGACCGACACGCGGTGGCTTCACGGCCGTTGGCGTCGTTGGGAAGTTGACCAAACTTGATCATTTAGAGGAAGTAAAAGTCGTAACAAGGTTTCCGTAGGGGAACCTGCGGAAGGATCATTAACGTTGTGAAACACGGCAGTTTGCGCTGTACGTGTCCATCCAAAGTTATGAATCACATACCAAACACACACAGGCTACTTCGAAAGGAGAGCTTCGTCACGTCTGGCCGCGCTAGGTTTTGAAGGGTGAAAAATCCGCACCCCGAGTCTGCGCGCGCCGGACGTGTTCGTGAACTAAACAAAACTAAAACCACGGTTTAGAGTGAAGAGCGGTGGTCGGGAGTGCTCCCTTCCCCCTCGACGTTCTAAGAGATTTTTTTTAATTTTTTTTTTAAATCAAAACTGTACCTTGAAAACTATTACCCTGGACGGTGGATCACTTGGCTCGCGGGTCGATGAAGAACGCAGTTAACTGCGCGTCATAGTGTGAACTGCAGGACACATTTGAACATCGACATTTCGAACGCACATTGCGGTCCGTGGATACACATCCAGGACCACTCCTGTCTGAGGGCCGGCTGCATAAAAACAAAACCACATTGCGCGTAAGCTTGCTGCGTCGCGCTATTGGCGGTTCTCGCGTTAGCGCGGGTCCGTTCAAAAATTGTGTAAACATTGCACGTTGCGCTGAAACAGAGCTGACCTCTGATCGCTAGTTTTTTTGTGCCAACACACGATGTGCTCATTTATGGTGCGTGTTGCGTTTTTGGCGTAGAAAGCTGGCTTTCTTGAGATGCTCATTCGGGGCCGTAGGCGGACTCGACGTCCGAAGGGCGCGTCGTCGTCGGCGGCTAACGCCGTCGCGGCGCGTCGTGACGGATATCGTGTCTGCCTCCCATTTTATACGTTGGCCTCAGATCAGGGAGGATTACCCGCCGAATTTAAGCATATTAGTAAGCGGAGGAAAAGAAACTAACTAGGATTTCCTTAGTAGCGGCGAGCGAACAGGAAATAGCCCAGCACTGAATCCCGCCGTTGTAACGGCGGCGGGAGATGTGGTGTTCGGGAGGTTCCGCTTTCTTGTCGTCGTCCACTCCTGTCCAAGTTCGTCTTGAACGGGGCCCATTTCCCACAGAGGGTGCCAGGCCCGTAGCGACGGAGGACGGCGGCGAGAGGGACTCTCCTCAGAGTCGGGTTGCTTGAGAGTGCAGCCCTAAGTGGGTGGTAAACTCCATCTAAGGCTAAATATTACCGCGAGACCGATAGCGAACAAGTACCGTGAGGGAAAGTTGAAAAGAACTTTGAAGAGAGAGTTCAACAGTACGTGAAACCGCTCAGGGGTAAACCTGCGAAACTCGAATGAACGAACGGGGAGATTCACCGCTATTCGGCGGCGTGGCGGCGCGCTCTCGATGCCATCGGCTTCGGTCGAGCGGTACGGGGTGCGCCGTTTCGACGTTCGCCGACGGCGTGCACTTCTCCCTTAGTAATGCATCGCGACCCGTTCGATGTCGGTCTAAGCGCCGTTCGGGAGTCGATGTCGCACCTCTCGGGGCGCGGCGTCGACCGTGACGGTCGCCGACCGGCTGTCGGACGGTATTTTGACGGATCGCGCACGCGTTAACGCGCGTCCGGCCCGACGCAAGGCGTTCGTCGTCCATTCCCGTCCTGCCCGAGCGCGGGCGGGGGTGCGGCGCGCCTGTCGTCGCAGCCGTGCTGTCTCGGACTGTGCGCGCACCGTGTCTGCGATGATTCAGTTTCGGGCACTCGCAGGACCCGTCTTGAAACACGGACCAAGGAGTCTAGCATGTGTGCGAGTCATTGAGTAAAATGTCTAAACTGAAAGGCGCAACGAAAGTGAAGGTGGACGCTCGCCGTCCGCTCAGGGAGGATGGCGCGCCGATCTCGGTCGGCCGCCCGCACTCCCGAGGCGTCTCGTTTCCAATCAGAGATTGCAGGCGCGCTCTGAGCACAGATGCTGGGACCCGAAAGATGGTGAACTATGCCTGGTCAGGTCGAAGTCAGGGGAAACCCTGATGGAGGACCGTAGCGATTCTGACGTGCAAATCGATCGTCGGAACTGGGTATAGGGGCGAAAGACTAATCGAACCATCTAGTAGCTGGTTCCGTCCGAAGTTTCCCTCAGGATAGCTGGCGTCGATTTGAACAGTCTCATCCGGTAAAGCG
>OX382215.1:1290000-1300000 GCA_947507515.1 Eulithis testata | reverse complement strand
TTGTCAGCATGTATGGAAAGTGATAAAACTAGCTAGTGTCGATTTAGGGGATATAAAAAGTAATAATAAAAAAAAAAAAAAACAGCTTTCTTCATTATTTCTGCGCAAGCTACACTTGAAGGCACTACGCGACAGTAAACCATATTTTGAAAATATAAAGTTTTTTCAGTAATCAATTTTTTTTTTTTTAATTAGGTACTCAATTTATTAGTTTTTTTTTAATGAATTTTCTAGTAAAAATAAAATAATCGCGGAAAGCCGTAAAATAACAATATTCAATCAAACAACGGTGCCAATTCCATCGGTTACCTACTCAAAAATTAGTGGAGATTAGGGTAAAAAGTAATACACTTTTTTTTTTTTTTTTGTTTTTTTCTTTTGTTTTTTCGTTATTTCTGCACAAGCTACGCTCGAAGGGACGACAGTAACCCATAATATATTGAAAATTTAAAGTTTTTTTTTTTTTTTTTTTTTTTTTTTTTTTTGTTGTTTTTCCCCAGACGGTTAAAGTATGCGCACGCGCACGGCTGCGGCCTTTGCCTAAGCCGTGCGCATTGCGCACACCTTAACCGTTCGGCTTATTGCCACTCAAAAATAGGGTTAAAACGCGCTCAGCGTGCTCAGTGTGCCGGAGAGGACGGCGGCGGCGCACGTGAGAGAAAGAAAAAAAAAAAAAAACAAAAAAAAAAAAAGTTCTGTTTTTGACTTAGTGGTTATGGCATTGTGCGGTGGGACATATTAGATGAAGGGTGTTGTTCACTTGCGCGCCTGCCTTAACCCGGGGGACGACGATGTGCAAAAGTTGATTTATTTAATATAGTGCTCGTTGCGTGTCAAGTATACGGAACGTGTGTTATAGTGCTGTGTCTTACATGAATAATCCAAAACGTGTGGTGTGAGGCTCAAGGACGACGGTGCAACGATTACATGGTTGCTAACCCGTAGTCTGTGCCTCGCTATCGATCACATGCGTTTTGATATCTTATTTGTGCCCTCGCCAGGGCGCAGAAATAGTGTATTTTGAGTTGCAACGTTTTTCTAACGCTACGACGACACTCTCGGCTCTGGTATGTGTGCGTTGCACACTATCACCTGTAGTGTGTTAGTTCTAGTTGTTTGAATTTCAGCAAGTTTGTAGTTTAGCTGTGGGAACGCCGAAAACGCATCTGTTCGCAGCTCAGAGTGCGGCCTCTGCACGCTCCGGGCGTGATCGTGATTCGCTGATCCGCGATCGCATTCGGAATGTTGTTATTGTGCTTTAAAAGCATAACCCGTGGATATAATCTGCGACTCGAGGAAAGCTCAAACGTGAGGCAGAACAACACACATGCCTTAACTCTATGTCATCTACGAAAGAAGGTGCAAAGAGCTCTAAACTCAAGACTAAACTCTTGCTCAGAAGAAGACATTCCCCAAACCGTCGGACGGCCGTAACACACCGGCCGGCGAACGGGGGAGAGCTCGTCGACTGGTTCGAGTTTAGCTCCCTGGTTGATCCTGCCAGTAGTTATATGCTTGTCTCAAAGATTAAGCCATGCATGTCTCAGTGCAAGCCGTATTAAGGCGATACCGCGAATGGCTCAATATATCAGTTTTGGTTCCTTAGATCTTACTCAGTTACTTGGATAACTGTGGTAATTCTAGAGCTAATACATGCAATCAGAACTCTGACCAGTGATGGGATGAGTGCTTTTATTAGATCAAAACCAATCGACGGAGGGCCTCGCGTCCGAAGTCGTTAATTTTGATGAATCTGGATAACTTTTGCCGATCGCACGGTCCAGTACCGGCGACGCATCTTTCAAATGTCTGCCTTATCAACTTTCGATGGTAGTTTCTGCGACTACCATGGTTGTCACGGGTAACGGGGAATCAGGGTTCGATTCCGGAGAGGGAGCCTGAGAAACGGCTACCACATCCAAGGAAGGCAGCAGGCGCGCAAATTACCCACTCCCGGCACGGGGAGGTAGTGACGAAAAATAACGATACGGGACTCTTACGAGGCCTCGTAATCGGAATGAGTACACTTTAAATATTTTAACGAGGAACAATTGGAGGGCAAGTCTGGTGCCAGCAGCCGCGGTAATTCCAGCTCCAATAGCGTATACTAAAATTGTTGCGGTTAAAAAGCTCGTAGTTGCATTTGTGCGCCGCGCTGTCGGTGCACCGCATCCGCGGTGATACTGACACGTTTGCGGAGCATATCGTCGGTGAGCCGGCGGTAACACGCCGGTTCAATATCAAAAATCCTATCGCGGTGCTCTTTATTGAGTGTCGAGGTGGGCCGACAATTTTACTTTGAACAAATTAGAGTGCTCAAAGCGGGCTCAAAATGCTGCTTGAATATTTCGTGCATGGAATAATAGAATATGATCTCGGTTCTATTTTGTTGGTTTTCAGAACTCCGAGGTAATGATTAATAGGGATAACTGGGGGCATTCGTATTGCGACGTTAGAGGTGAAATTCTTGGATCGTCGCAAGACGAACATCAGCGAAAGCATTTGCCAAAGGTGTTTTCATCAATCAAGAACGAAAGTTAGAGGTTCGAAGGCGATTAGATACCGCCCTAGTTCTAACCGTAAATATGTCATCTAGCGATCCGCCGACGTTACTACAATGGCTCGGCGGGCAGCTTCCGGGAAACCAAAGATTTTGGACTCCGGGGGGAGTATGGTTGCAAAGCTGAAACTTAAAGGAATTGACGGAAGGGCACCACCAGGAGTGGAGCCTGCGGCTTAATTTGACTCAACACGGGAAATCTCACCAGGCCCGGACACCGGAAGGATTGACAGATTAACAGCTCTTTCTTGATTCGGTGGGTGGTGGTGCATGGCCGTTCTTAGTTGGTGGAGCGATTTGTCTGGTTAATTCCGGTAACGAACGAGACTCTAGCCTGCTAAATAGGCGTCGTCATTTCGGTGTGCATGGCTTCGGTCACGCAACTCACTGGCGACGTATTAAAATTCTTCTTAGAGGGACCGGCGGTTTCGAGCCGCACGAGATTGAGCAATAACAGGTCTGTGATGCCCTTAGATGTCCTGGGCCGCACGCGCGCTACACTGAAGGAATCAACATGTTCTCCCTGGCCTAAAGGCCCGGGCAACCCGTTGAAACTCCTTCGTGCTGGGGATTGGGGTTTGCAATTATCCCCCATAAACGAGGAATTCCTAGTAAGCGCGAGTCATAAGCTCGCGTTGATTACGTCCCTGCCCTTTGTACACACCGCCCGTCGCTACTACCGATTGAATGATTTAGTGAGGTCTTCGGACCGACACGCGGTGGCTTCACGGCCGTTGGCGTCGTTGGGAAGTTGACCAAACTTGATCATTTAGAGGAAGTAAAAGTCGTAACAAGGTTTCCGTAGGGGAACCTGCGGAAGGATCATTAACGTTGTGAAACACGGCAGTTTGCGCTGTACGTGTCCATCCAAAGTTATGAATCACATACCAAACACACACAGGCTACTTCGAAAGGAGAGCTTCGTCACGTCTGGCCGCGCTAGGTTTTGAAGGGTGAAAAATCCGCACCCCGAGTCTGCGCGCGCCGGACGTGTTCGTGAACTAAACAAAACTAAAACCACGGTTTAGAGTGAAGAGCGGTGGTCGGGAGTGCTCCCTTCCCCCTCGACGTTCTAAGAGATTTTTTTTAATTTTTTTTTTAAATCAAAACTGTACCTTGAAAACTATTACCCTGGACGGTGGATCACTTGGCTCGCGGGTCGATGAAGAACGCAGTTAACTGCGCGTCATAGTGTGAACTGCAGGACACATTTGAACATCGACATTTCGAACGCACATTGCGGTCCGTGGATACACATCCAGGACCACTCCTGTCTGAGGGCCGGCTGCATAAAAACAAAACCACATTGCGCGTAAGCTTGCTGCGTCGCGCTATTGGCGGTTCTCGCGTTAGCGCGGGTCCGTTCAAAAATTGTGTAAACATTGCACGTTGCGCTGAAACAGAGCTGACCTCTGATCGCTAGTTTTTTTGTGCCAACACACGATGTGCTCATTTATGGTGCGTGTTGCGTTTTTGGCGTAGAAAGCTGGCTTTCTTGAGATGCTCATTCGGGGCCGTAGGCGGACTCGACGTCCGAAGGGCGCGTCGTCGTCGGCGGCTAACGCCGTCGCGGCGCGTCGTGACGGATATCGTGTCTGCCTCCCATTTTATACGTTGGCCTCAGATCAGGGAGGATTACCCGCCGAATTTAAGCATATTAGTAAGCGGAGGAAAAGAAACTAACTAGGATTTCCTTAGTAGCGGCGAGCGAACAGGAAATAGCCCAGCACTGAATCCCGCCGTTGTAACGGCGGCGGGAGATGTGGTGTTCGGGAGGTTCCGCTTTCTTGTCGTCGTCCACTCCTGTCCAAGTTCGTCTTGAACGGGGCCCATTTCCCACAGAGGGTGCCAGGCCCGTAGCGACGGAGGACGGCGGCGAGAGGGACTCTCCTCAGAGTCGGGTTGCTTGAGAGTGCAGCCCTAAGTGGGTGGTAAACTCCATCTAAGGCTAAATATTACCGCGAGACCGATAGCGAACAAGTACCGTGAGGGAAAGTTGAAAAGAACTTTGAAGAGAGAGTTCAACAGTACGTGAAACCGCTCAGGGGTAAACCTGCGAAACTCGAATGAACGAACGGGGAGATTCACCGCTATTCGGCGGCGTGGCGGCGCGCTCTCGATGCCATCGGCTTCGGTCGAGCGGTACGGGGTGCGCCGTTTCGACGTTCGCCGACGGCGTGCACTTCTCCCTTAGTAATGCATCGCGACCCGTTCGATGTCGGTCTAAGCGCCGTTCGGGAGTCGATGTCGCACCTCTCGGGGCGCGGCGTCGACCGTGACGGTCGCCGACCGGCTGTCGGACGGTATTTTGACGGATCGCGCACGCGTTAACGCGCGTCCGGCCCGACGCAAGGCGTTCGTCGTCCATTCCCGTCCTGCCCGAGCGCGGGCGGGGGTGCGGCGCGCCTGTCGTCGCAGCCGTGCTGTCTCGGACTGTGCGCGCACCGTGTCTGCGATGATTCAGTTTCGGGCACTCGCAGGACCCGTCTTGAAACACGGACCAAGGAGTCTAGCATGTGTGCGAGTCATTGAGTAAAATGTCTAAACTGAAAGGCGCAACGAAAGTGAAGGTGGACGCTCGCCGTCCGCTCAGGGAGGATGGCGCGCCGATCTCGGTCGGCCGCCCGCACTCCCGAGGCGTCTCGTTTCCAATCAGAGATTGCAGGCGCGCTCTGAGCACAGATGCTGGGACCCGAAAGATGGTGAACTATGCCTGGTCAGGTCGAAGTCAGGGGAAACCCTGATGGAGGACCGTAGCGATTCTGACGTGCAAATCGATCGTCGGAACTGGGTATAGGGGCGAAAGACTAATCGAACCATCTAGTAGCTGGTTCCGTCCGAAGTTTCCCTCAGGATAGCTGGCGTCGATTTGAACAGTCTCATCCGGTAAAGCGAATGATTAGAGGCATTGGGGTCGAAACGACTTCAACCTATTCTCAAACTTTAAATGGGTGAGAACTCCGGCTTACTCGAACGATGAAGCCGGAGATCTGATGACGGTGCCAAGTGGGCCAATTTTGGTAAGCAGAACTGGCGCTGTGGGATGAACCAAACGTAGTGTTAAGGCGCCCAAAAAACGCTCATGGGACACCATGAAAGGCGTTGGTCGCTCATGACAGCAGGACGGTGGCCATGGAAGTCGGAATCCGCTAAGGAGTGTGCAACGACTCACCTGCCGAAGCAACCAGCCCTGAAAATGGATGGCGCTGAAGCGTTTTGCCTATACACTACCGTTACCGGCATGTGCGTTACGTTCACGTAACATTAAGCCGTAACGAGTAGGACGTGCGCGGCGGTGAGCGCAGAAGGGTCTGGGCGTGAGCCCGCCTGGAGCCGCCGTCGGTGCAGATCTTGGTGGTAGTAGCAAATACTCCAGCGAGGCCCTGGAGGACTGACGTGGAGAAGGGTTTCGCGTGAACAGTAGTTGCTCGCGAGTCAGTCGATCCTAAGCTCAAGGAGAAATCTTATGTCGATGCGGCGTGTTTATCTGATAAATAACGCCCTTTGAGCGAAAGGGAATCCGGTTCCTATTCCGGAACCCGGCAGCGGAACCGTTTCAATAATCGTTCGCTCGTTTCAACGCGAGCGTTCGACGGGGTAACCCAAAGTGGCCTGAAGACGCCGCCGAGAGGTTCGGGAAGAGTTTTCTTTTCTGCCTGAGCGTTCGAGTTCCATGGAATCCTATAGAAGGGAGATATGGTTCGGAACGCGAAGAGCACCGCATTTGCGGCGGTGTCCGGATACTCTCTGCGGACCTTGAAAATTCAGGTGAGGGATGTACGTGGAGATGTCGCGCCGGTTCGTACCCATATCCGCAGCAGGTCTCCAAGGTGAAGAGCCTCTAGTCGATAGAATAATGTAGGTAAGGGAAGTCGGCAAATTGGATCCGTAACTTCGGAATAAGGATTGGCTCTGAGGACCGGGGTGTGTCGGGTTTGGGAGGGAAGCGGATGCGGCCTGTGCCGGGCCTGGTCGATGCCTCCCCTCGGGGGGGCTGAATCCGGACTCGCGTACCGGCCTTCCGCGGATCTCCCTAGCCATGGGGCCGCGTCGGCTTCGGTCGGCGCGCGCCTTTACGACCGCCGTTCAACGGTCAACTCAGAACTGGCACGGACAAGGGGAATCCGACTGTCTAATTAAAACAAAGCATTGCGATGGCCCTCGCGGGTGTTGACACTCCGGGGGGAGTATGGTTGCAAAGCTGAAACTTAAAGGAATTGACGGAAGGGCACCACCAGGAGTGGAGCCTGCGGCTTAATTTGACTCAACACGGGAAATCTCACCAGGCCCGGACACCGGAAGGATTGACAGATTAACAGCTCTTTCTTGATTCGGTGGGTGGTGGTGCATGGCCGTTCTTAGTTGGTGGAGCGATTTGTCTGGTTAATTCCGGTAACGAACGAGACTCTAGCCTGCTAAATAGGCGTCGTCATTTCGGTGTGCATGGCTTCGGTCACGCAACTCACTGGCGACGTATTAAAATTCTTCTTAGAGGGACCGGCGGTTTCGAGCCGCACGAGATTGAGCAATAACAGGTCTGTGATGCCCTTAGATGTCCTGGGCCGCACGCGCGCTACACTGAAGGAATCAACATGTTCTCCCTGGCCTAAAGGCCCGGGCAACCCGTTGAAACTCCTTCGTGCTGGGGATTGGGGTTTGCAATTATCCCCCATAAACGAGGAATTCCTAGTAAGCGCGAGTCATAAGCTCGCGTTGATTACGTCCCTGCCCTTTGTACACACCGCCCGTCGCTACTACCGATTGAATGATTTAGTGAGGTCTTCGGACCGACACGCGGTGGCTTCACGGCCGTTGGCGTCGTTGGGAAGTTGACCAAACTTGATCATTTAGAGGAAGTAAAAGTCGTAACAAGGTTTCCGTAGGGGAACCTGCGGAAGGATCATTAACGTTGTGAAACACGGCAGTTTGCGCTGTACGTGTCCATCCAAAGTTATGAATCACATACCAAACACACACAGGCTACTTCGAAAGGAGAGCTTCGTCACGTCTGGCCGCGCTAGGTTTTGAAGGGTGAAAAATCCGCACCCCGAGTCTGCGCGCGCCGGACGTGTTCGTGAACTAAACAAAACTAAAACCACGGTTTAGAGTGAAGAGCGGTGGTCGGGAGTGCTCCCTTCCCCCTCGACGTTCTAAGAGATTTTTTTTAATTTTTTTTTTAAATCAAAACTGTACCTTGAAAACTATTACCCTGGACGGTGGATCACTTGGCTCGCGGGTCGATGAAGAACGCAGTTAACTGCGCGTCATAGTGTGAACTGCAGGACACATTTGAACATCGACATTTCGAACGCACATTGCGGTCCGTGGATACACATCCAGGACCACTCCTGTCTGAGGGCCGGCTGCATAAAAACAAAACCACATTGCGCGTAAGCTTGCTGCGTCGCGCTATTGGCGGTTCTCGCGTTAGCGCGGGTCCGTTCAAAAATTGTGTAAACATTGCACGTTGCGCTGAAACAGAGCTGACCTCTGATCGCTAGTTTTTTTGTGCCAACACACGATGTGCTCATTTATGGTGCGTGTTGCGTTTTTGGCGTAGAAAGCTGGCTTTCTTGAGATGCTCATTCGGGGCCGTAGGCGGACTCGACGTCCGAAGGGCGCGTCGTCGTCGGCGGCTAACGCCGTCGCGGCGCGTCGTGACGGATATCGTGTCTGCCTCCCATTTTATACGTTGGCCTCAGATCAGGGAGGATTACCCGCCGAATTTAAGCATATTAGTAAGCGGAGGAAAAGAAACTAACTAGGATTTCCTTAGTAGCGGCGAGCGAACAGGAAATAGCCCAGCACTGAATCCCGCCGTTGTAACGGCGGCGGGAGATGTGGTGTTCGGGAGGTTCCGCTTTCTTGTCGTCGTCCACTCCTGTCCAAGTTCGTCTTGAACGGGGCCCATTTCCCACAGAGGGTGCCAGGCCCGTAGCGACGGAGGACGGCGGCGAGAGGGACTCTCCTCAGAGTCGGGTTGCTTGAGAGTGCAGCCCTAAGTGGGTGGTAAACTCCATCTAAGGCTAAATATTACCGCGAGACCGATAGCGAACAAGTACCGTGAGGGAAAGTTGAAAAGAACTTTGAAGAGAGAGTTCAACAGTACGTGAAACCGCTCAGGGGTAAACCTGCGAAACTCGAATGAACGAACGGGGAGATTCACCGCTATTCGGCGGCGTGGCGGCGCGCTCTCGATGCCATCGGCTTCGGTCGAGCGGTACGGGGTGCGCCGTTTCGACGTTCGCCGACGGCGTGCACTTCTCCCTTAGTAATGCATCGCGACCCGTTCGATGTCGGTCTAAGCGCCGTTCGGGAGTCGATGTCGCACCTCTCGGGGCGCGGCGTCGACCGTGACGGTCGCCGACCGGCTGTCGGACGGTATTTTGACGGATCGCGCACGCGTTAACGCGCGTCCGGCCCGACGCAAGGCGTTCGTCGTCCATTCCCGTCCTGCCCGAGCGCGGGCGGGGGTGCGGCGCGCCTGTCGTCGCAGCCGTGCTGTCTCGGACTGTGCGCGCACCGTGTCTGCGATGATTCAGTTTCGGGCACTCGCAGGACCCGTCTTGAAACACGGACCAAGGAGTCTAGCATGTGTGCGAGTCATTGAGTAAAATGTCTAAACTGAAAGGCGCAACGAAAGTGAAGGTGGACGCTCGCCGTCCGCTCAGGGAGGATGGCGCGCCGATCTCGGTCGGCCGCCCGCACTCCCGAGGCGTCTCGTTTCCAATCAGAGATTGCAGGCGCGCTCTGAGCACAGATGCTGGGACCCGAAAGATGGTGAACTATGCCTGGTCAGGTCGAAGTCAGGGGAAACCCTGATGGAGGACCGTAGCGATTCTGACGTGCAAATCGATCGTCGGAACTGGGTATAGGGGCGAAAGACTAATCGAACCATCTAGTAGCTGGTTCCGTCCGAAGTTTCCCTCAGGATAGCTGGCGTCGATTTGAACAGTCTCATCCGGTAAAGCGAATGATTAGAGGCATTGGGGTCGAAACGACTTCAACCTATTCTCAAACTTTAAATGGGTGAGAACTCCGGCTTACTCGAACGATGAAGCCGGAGATCTGATGACGGTGCCAAGTGGGCCAATTTTGGTAAGCAGAACTGGCGCTGTGGGATGAACCAAACGTAGTGTTAAGGCGCCCAAAAAACGCTCATGGGACACCATGAAAGGCGTTGGTCGCTCATGACAGCAGGACGGTGGCCATGGAAGTCGGAATCCGCTAAGGAGTGTGCAACGACTCACCTGCCGAAGCAACCAGCCCTGAAAATGGATGGCGCTGAAGCGTTTTGCCTATACACTACCGTTACCGGCATGTGCGTTACGTTCACGTAACATTAAGCCGTAACGAGTAGGACGTGCGCGGCGGTGAGCGCAGAAGGGTCTGGGCGTGAGCCCGCCTGGAGCCGCCGTCGGTGCAGATCTTGGTGGTAGT